>CALYDF020007947.1:0-12076 GCA_944474145.2 Dicrocoelium dendriticum | reverse complement strand
TCTGTCTCCTCCGCCTCCAGAGCACTGCTGCTCATGATTCATCACTAGTATATCCGCTTTTATCTTTAACACTTCTATCCTGTTGACGCTCTGTTAACTTTCTGACATTTATAATACGGCTTTCTCTCCATGAGCCGATATCCTCATCTCATCTCCATGGTCTCCTGCTTTCCGAACACTGAGCCCATACTTTTGAACCATCGACTGGTCCAAAGGTCCGTTCGCAACACCTCGAGATTTTTGTAGGCTCTTCCACTTCCCCTTAAGTGTCTCCTTCACGATTACATTCTTTCATTTTCGCACTCTGACTGCCTTCCTTTATCCATTGGAAGGATAACACTTCGGGCCTGGCTCCACTCTAGCCTGGTCTGACCAGTCTCCTATTTTCTGACTGTTTCCAGAAATCAGAGACGCACGTGTTCTAGGCTGTGCAGTCACAACACACCCTGGCTCTCAGCCTGAGAGCTTCGTCTGATATGCTAACGGGCTTTTTATATAGCCTCTGTAGTCCCGCAAATTTATTTTCTCGCGACATTCACTACTGTTATCCCCACTTTAATTTGACTGCCTAGCTACATCTTGCTGACTTATCCAGTCTCATCTAAACACTCTTTTGCTTTCTGACCCCTCCCCAAACACTCCTGCTTCATCTTCAATCCTTCATTCTTTACTGATCCGTGTTCCGCTCGATTCTCGTCGTATTTCGCCACTTATGATATACGTGTATATGCGATATTTAAATAACAATTACATGCATAGTGGTACAATAGTTCAGGCATCGCCGCAATTGGTTGACTGCATTCCAGATGCATTCCTTTCTTCTGTCTGTGTGGCTGTCTCTGTTCGTTTCCTTTTTCTCCCGAGTCTGTCACAGGTACGGCGACACGCACCCAAGGAATGGTCCTCCGTTTCGACAACAATACAAGGCACACAGTTCCTCTACCTGGACATGAGCGGAAAATTATCAACCTTTTTATAACTTACTAACTGGACAAATCAAACAATTCTTCCGCGGCATGAACCACTGAGTCCAATTTAGCTAACAATACCTATTCCACATATCTCTTGACTGGAGGACTTTCGACTACGGAAGGCACATTCTCCTGCCAAGACAAAGCTTGAACAATCGGTCATTCTAAGCTCTTCAATCCGCTTTGACCGCTCAAATGGCCGTGGTTACCACAATCTCTAATCAATTTCACTACATACCCCGGGGGATCTGCGATTCCTTTTCGGAACCTATCCTGTCCTCCAAGACTTCAACATATTTCAACGTATATTCTTCGAGACTTCACGTGGTTCTGCAGATGATCAACACATCATATCCAGAAAGAATGCTTAGTTCCTGACCTACCGATCTGGAACAGGAGAGGACCCAGGCACGCAATGGCCGCTCGCATAGCGCATCAGTCAGCAGAAAAATGGGACGCAACTTGACTGCGAATAACGGAGCAGAAGAACGTTCAACAAGAAACATAGCCAGTTACAACTTGCCATTCAATGGATTAGCGGCAGTGTTTCAGGACGTGGTGGGTTTTCGCCTGGCAAGCGTTCTCCCTATAAAAAGCCACAAATGTCCGTTTAACAACACTGCAACGCGGCGAATATGCCTCGCCACCGAATAAAGTCACAGCCCATAACTTCACACTGGCAGCTCAATTAGAATCATCATACTGGATAGCTAGCTCTTCAATTATCTTCCAATGGATCACTCAGGATTCTGTATCTATTATTACTCGAGGTATGACTGCGATATATGGCAGAGCGATTATGTCCAAACAAATCGTTCTTTCGCATGTTCACCATCGCACAATTCCAAGCATGGACATATGAACAATTTTCTACTGTCACTACAGTTCCCATAAAATGTCTGTACAGCTGTACATACCTGATCATGCCTCAACTGGCGTGCCTCGCATAGTCGAGAATAAATATTTATTTATTTATTTATAAACGGTAAAGCGTACTTGCACTCCATGCTCCTATCTGCCACGACTGGCTTTCCACTGAGATCAATTCTGACCCTTGAGAAGTAAGTAGCAGTCGGTTTTAAATTGGACGGTCATACATCTTCCGCAAGAAGCAGATTAAGCCATGACCATCCTTTCCTTAGCTTTTCGTGTCCCATTTGAGAGGGCAACTTCAGTTACTTCTCCATTCTTTGTTCCACCTTCCGTTCCTCCACTCTTCCTTAAAGCCACAGATCTTGATCAGACACGATAGTTCATAAGTCGTAGATATCTTTTCGACCTACTTATGAACCACACTTTCTTATGTAGTATTTGGTTTGGTTATAACAACTACTGAACTCAATGGCAAACCCACCTGAGTTGACGGATTATATACCTAAACCATAACTTTACTACCAATTCCGTAGGAGATTGGTGTCTGTGGGTTGGATGGAATTATCCGGATATCCACGGGGCAGTGACTTTATTTTGTGGCGAGTCACGACCGCCAAGTCACAGTGTTGTTAAGCAGACATTTGTGGCTATTTATAAGGAGGACGCTTGCCAGGCGAAACCCACCACGTTCTGGCACACTGCCGCCGAACTATTTGCTTGGACGGGTTAAACCCGAACCACCCAGCTGACACCACGAGGAGGTTGTTCGGCCAGCCAGCCCACACTTATTTACCTACGTGGGCGCTGTTTATCAAACTAAGGGAACCCCACTTGCCCTTATCCTAGTAGTGGATGTTAGTAGCGCGATGTGGCCGTTATCGCAAGCATACATAGTTCTAACCCAAGTCACCACAAATAATGGACAAACTTAGTTTGAGACGAAGTTTCTGGCCAAACATAATACTATGCGCACCGACCGTTGAGTCACGGTATCCTTAACCAGACATTTTGAACTCCAATTTATCTTCGTTTGGCTCCACATCTTTCATATTTTAGCTGAGTTGCGTATTAATAAATAAATAAATTCTTTATTCTCGTGCAGTGCGAGACACGCGTGTGTAGGCATGATAAGGTTAAAGGTACAACTAAAGGTCGGGGAAGGTATAAAGCATGGTGTAAGTCAGTCATCAACCTTGTAGCTGAGATTTCATACATATATGTATAGGTGCTTCTGCCTATCTGTTATTCCGGTTTGAATATATGCCAATACAACCGTGCTTGATCGCGTGGATAGTATGAGAAGGGTTGAGAGACGTCCGTGGTGGGAGTGTGGTGGGATGGTTGGCTAATCATGGGGGCGTGACTTCAGTTAGCGTCGAGTCACATCCGCCTCGTCACAGCGCTGTTAAACAGACATCAGTGGCTTTTCATAGGGAGAACGCTTGCTAGGCGAAAACCCACCACCTCCTGGAGCACTGTCGCTAAACATTTGCTGGAACAGGGTAGACCCAAACCACCCAGTTGGTGTCACGGGGAAGTCATGTTTTCCTTGTCGATGGAGCAGCCTGCGATTGCTGACAAGCCATAAGCGAGCTGTTGCACGCTTGACAAAAGGGATCAGCGGTATAGTAGTTATGGAGTGATTCAGGTATGTTGTGGTAATCAGTTGCTTTGAATGCTTTTTTGTAGACAGGCCTTGGCTGATTCAATCCTCTGGATAAGGACATCCAGATCAAATTGTCCAGTGGTATTAGCCCAGGATGGGAGTGAGCGTGTTGGAGATCTGATTTGATCCACTTTCGTCTTTGTAGGTTTCTTCGGTCGCAGACAAACAGGCCAGATGGGATTCTTGGTAAGTTTCTGTTGCTATCTTCGGACCTCGGGGAAGAGAAGAGAAAAGTACTACTGGAAACACTAGTGGACTGGCGGTATAATGAACCAGACCCATTTTTGACCGCCATTCATGCCACACTAACATATAACATTCCATGTTTTCTGACACTGGCGCGAAAGTTAGCCATATGCCAGAGAGCCCGGTTACACCGGCCAGCTGGAACTCTAGATATTTCCAACCGCCTTGTCTTATCATGGTCCCCGGTTAAAAATTTATCTTTTAACCGGCTCCATTGCCCACTCTACATCATACGTAGATGTGGGCGGAAAACCAGCTCCACTTTCCCGCATATTTTGCTGTTCCTGACTTGTACCATTATGCGCTTAAGCTCTCTGTCAAACTAGAATAGCCCTCACCAGAACATACACCGACGTGCTAGCGTAGCTTTGCATGGATGTCACTCATTCTGAACCTCCAAAATTGGAGTGAACTCCCAGAACGAGCAAACAGTTGCACAGTAAAGCGTCGTAACCCATGGGGCACAGTAATGATTTACGTACCTGATCATGCCTCCATGGGCGTGCCTCGCATAGTCGATAATAAAATATTTATTTATTTATTTATCTGGATAACCCTAACCATAGAAAATAAAGTTCTTGCGGCCTTACCCATGCAATCTCTAGCGAGTTACACGATTCGCAGCATTTTTCCACTTTCGGATCCTCCTTTCTTTATTCTTGCTGGTAAACCTATGTAGCTACTTGGCGGTGAGAGTCCATGTATAGGAATGGATAAAATGTACTAAAGTTGATAACTCAGGCCGGCTTTGTGCAATAAATTGTTGGGGTTTACATGCTCCTTAGCGTCATATGGACACTGAGTTGTCCTGGCTTATCCAAGTAGACCAGACTCACGTAGCCACAGCACAGCATTCACAACCGCTTAGCGTTAAATAATTTTGCGGATTTTACTTATACAATGGGTGCTTCGACCAAATGGCTTCTGAAAACGACACACGGAGTTCCTTTAACTTAGAGTCCAATTACAAAGAGTCAAGTAAGTTTGTGCAGGCAAAACCTTCTATAATGCCGCTCGAGGTTTTCCATGTATATTTTTCACATGCCTGTCTATGTTTTATTACTTACGCATGGAAAGCGTGTTCTGCGTCCACTGCGTTGTAGGTCGTAAGTACTGCTACTTTGGAGCTATGTTGTACAATTCTGGATATGCAGCCTTATTGGGCTCCTATAGCAATGCGCCGCATTTTATAATACTGCTTATTTTCGCCGTATGTGCCTGAAAAGCTATATGGCATTGGTAACATGATTTTTGGTTACTGTATTGGCAGTCGCTCCGGAGCTCCGGAATCACTGCAAATATTGCGGCAAGTTTGCTCTTGTCGTGTACAGAGATCAAATGTTTTACTGACTAAGAACGATAATATTTATTGTCAGCAATATTTACGTTACACAACTGGTCTTTAATTTCGGTTACGATTGATACCATTTGAGCTTGGCGCTGGAGGTCATCCGTTAATCAGATTTATTTGTGGTATTTTGCGCTTATGTGTTTCAGCTAAATACGCCGAACTGCCGTCCACTTTTAAAGCTAATTATGCTAAATCTGTTTCCTTTACTTTTGTTGGAACTTGTTACAAATCTTCTTTCGTGACGTTTTTGGTGCCAGCGCTTTTATTCTCTCAATGCATGAGCCCACTATTTATCGGGAGCATAATGTACTGGAAACGGCTGACGGAGCTGGAATGAATATAGTTGAAAGACGGTTCTTTCAGCTTTGGTTCAGTACTCTCGCTCAAGGAATATATAAACTTCTCCATTTTTACTCATGCAAGAGCAGGCGGTGACTGTACATAATGATCTGAGCTCTCAAAGGCTCAGCTTCTAACTATGTCTAGAAATATAGCTTCATTGAGCTAATATTTATTCACATATTGGCTGGCTAGCTAAACAAGCTCATGGTGCCAGCTGGGTGGTTCAGCTTTACCCTTTTCCGCGAATATTTCCGCGGCAGTGCTTCTGGATGCAGTGCGTTTTCGCATGATAGGCGTTATCCCTATAAAAAGCCACGAAGGCTTGCTTAAAAACAATGTGATGTGGCAGTTGTGACTGGCCACCAACCAACAGCACCACCTTGCTTCTCCGGACAAACGCGTCATATTCAAAAAATAAGCAACCCTTTAGCACGGGCGACAGGATCGAAAGTGCAGGAACGCATTTACAAATCCCGTAAACACGGTGCCCACATACATGCACTCATATAGCGACATTAGCGATAAACCTATCATTCCATTGTAAGTTAACTGAACACGTTTTTGTTCTCTTACAATTAACATGCCCGTGCAGGCGTGCCTTGCGTAGTCCAGAATGAACACTTTAGTTATTATTTCTCGGGCACACCTTTGCTGAGCAGACAGTCTAAGGGGGCGCTTCGAGCAACCCAATTAAATGCACCTTTGATGTCAAGAAACCCGACTACGGCGGACGTAAATGGACGCGAGATTGCTCCAACAATTGACGCAATGTGTAGAGGTGGTCGATGTAGTCCTGGTTTCTACGAAACCCGACGTGTTCCTCGCACCTGGCTTTCATGAAAGCCAGTCAGTCAATGGAGGACGACAGACGCAAGTAACTTAGAGGCACTAGGGTGCAGAGTGATGCCCTATAATTGTCACATTCGGAACGTCAGCCTCCCTTGAAAATGGGGACCATTAACAAATAAGTACATACATAGTTTATTCGCGAATTAGCCGATACACACCAAACCAGGCATGATCAACATTTGCGTGCAATTATATTTTGCAACAAACACGTTGCTATGTAGGTAATCGGCAGTAAGCCGAAAGTTGTACAGACTGCGAAGTTGTAAAAGGAATCATGAGGAATAAGGTCGTCAATGAATGATGATACGTTGGGTTCTAGCGTGCGTACAGTAAACAGTCAGGGCAATGTATGTGCAGGCAGGGAGTATCTTATTCTTGTCGGGACATTCTTCTGCTTCAAATGTTTCATCACCAACATACTTACGTCGTCCAACAGAACAATTCCCCAACGTTAAATACGACTAAGGGAAAGCCGTCTGTTAAGGCGGACTCGTTCATTTTCAACCTTCTGCTCACAACTCGGATTTCTGCGCAAGTTGGGCGCATTGAAGAGGAAGGTCCATTGAGTAGGGGGCTCATAGGCCGAGGGAGAAACTGGCAATTCCGATTAACAAACCTGCTTCTCAAAGTGTTCGGCCCAAAGTTCCAAGCACTTTGACAAGCTGCGTATCGGCTGCCCGCTTTCGTTGCATATAATGTCGTTAACCTCCGATCTCCTGCTGCCCCTCTCTCGTATCAGACAGCATACCTTCCGATGGTTCCCACGGGCAGGGACAATATCCACCTCAGGCGCACGATGGGACATTCAGGCTTCCCGGTCTTCCTTCAGGCTTTCACGCAGTTTTGCCCTGAGATTTTTGAGGGTCTCACTGTACTTGCTTCTAGGCAATACACGTAAGCTAGCTTGCATAATTTCCAGAGACTGTGTAGAAACCCAAAGTCCGATTTGACGATCTGATTGCCACACGAAGAGTTGCCTGTTGCTAATAACCACGGGCAGATATTCGACCAGTGCTCTTCAAATGTGCTCAAAGAGCGTTTACTAAGGTCAGATGCTACCTTATTTTGATTCGACATTATCTATACTTCCACAGCGGCGCTGTGGATGTCCATCGAAACACCCCTGGAATTCAGCGCCATAAAGTGCGTGGTCAGCGTCCAAGCTTGTGCTCCAACCCGAGCGACAGTGTTGAACTCATCCGTTGTAGCGGCACCCAAGTGCATGGTAATCGATTCGCGTCCATGGTTGGTCCTAGGCTATTGGGTACCAGGTCACCACCAGTTGAATGCGGTGGCTGAAGTTAATGCTCGCGAGAAATATGAAGGGTACAATGGAACAATGGAACAATGGTATATGACGGGTAAAAAAGCATACACTTAACGAGTCCCGCAGGTTTGCAATAGAAATACTAACGGATTGGCAAACCGCATAAGTGGTTGAAGTAAGGAGCGTCAGTGAGATAAAAGGTGGAAGTATAACAGTTTTAGGGAGATAAAGTGGTACGACGCAAAACTGGCTAAGAAATTGTTATCGTTGGTGATGGTAGCAAATAAAAATGGAGTACTCACCGGTTCGCACAGATTAACGACAGTGAAATTGGGGTATAAATACAAAGAGGCTGGTCAGACTAAATATATACAAGCGTTTGCGTTCATAAAACAAAGCGCAGGGCGCTCAGTGCGACGTCCAATCGCTTTTAAACGTATCTAATGTGGGGGCACAAACAACTGAGTTTGGAAGAGCGTTCCAGGGCCCGCAGACCTGGAGGGAGAAATAGGTTCTCCGACAGTCTAGACGACTGTACTGTTGGCTCAGCTTTAATATGTTACCGCGAAGGTTAGTGTTCGGGCTGAGCTTCAAGTGGTGGCTGCATACGTGACTGGGATCGCTCAATATCTGGTACACTAGTATGAGGTCTCCACGAAGTCGCCGGTACCGTCCGCTGAACACTCCGAGTATCTCCAGTCGTTCCTGGTAAGGAGTGTGGCGCAAGCCCTTGACGATTTTCGCTGCTCGACGCTGTGGGGTCTCAAGCGCTGCAAGGTCACGTTTTAGCCAGGGTTGGCAGGGCTGGATTGCATATTCGACGTGAGGACGCACGTAGGCATTCAGCATCAAAGCGAAGATGGATGGATCCAAAATTCCGAATGCTCTTCGCAGGAGTCCAACGTGCTGGTTGTCCCTTTTAGAAGTGGAATCTGACTGTTTGGAACACCCGAGGTCTTCCTGTACCAGCACACCCAAGTCGCGTTCCTGAGTGGTGGTCTTCAGATCGTGTGCCCCAAGCTTGTAGACGTAGACTTGTCGATGGAGGATATGAACAACGCGACATTTGTTCACCTTAAACGGCAGGGCGTTTCTCACCGACCAATTCCAGGCCTCATTCAAGTCACGCTGTAGGACTTCATGGTCGTCCGATCGTTTTACTGCCGGCAAAACCTTGAGGTCGTCCGCGAAGAGTAAGAATTTCGACGTAATAACTCTTACTAGATCGTTAATGAAAAGCAGGAACAAACGAGGCCTAAGTACCCAACCCTGCGGTACGCCGCATCCCACTCGAATCGGATCGGAAAAGGATGATCGAACTCTAACTTCTAACTGCCGTTCAGACAGAAAGTTACCGATCCATCCTAACAACGGGTCTCCGATCCCGTACTGTTGGAGTTTAATGAGCAGGATTCGATGATCCAGGCGATCGAAGGCTTTCGAAAAGTCCAAGAATGCAACATCGACTCCTGTTCCCTCATCGACAGTCTCGGTCCACTTGTCACGAGCTATCAGCAGATTCGTCGTACGTGAACGATGTTGACGAAACCCATGCTGTTCTTCGCAATTATGCCGTAGTTTTCCAAGTATCCCATTAACGCATCTGCTATCACCGCTTCCATGACTTTGGCGATCACAGGCAGAAGCGTTACGGGGCGGTAATTGGCAGGATCCGATCGACTTCCTGCTTTGTATATGGGCGTTATTACACCTTGTTTCCACCTCCAAGGTACGATGTTTTCATCGAAACAGCGCGGAAAAATGCAGCTAGTGGTTCGGCCAAGTGGATGGCAGCTACCTGTAATGTTTTTGGGTGAATGTTATTGGCCCCGGGAGAGCTGTGTGGACGCAAGGATAGCAGCTTCTGCAGCACCATTTCTGCAGTGAACCGGACGTTGGATAAAACGGACGGTGGGGTAACTAGTGGCGGAATATACGTCGAGGCTTGTACACCTTGGAAGATTGGGGAGTATTGGGCCCGTAACGCGTTGTCCGCCTCCTTCGCAGTATGCGTATACCCATTGGTCGTATTAAGTGGTGGGATTCCCCGTTGCACCTTGCAAAGTCCATTCACATGTTTGTAAAGAAGCTTTTTGTTCGAACAGAACCGTTTGGCTAGCTCCTGCTGATGCGTTCTCTTGTCTTCGCGAACCAAAAGCACACAGTAGTTGCGATGCGAAACGCATTCCGTCCAGTTTGCTGCGCCGGGGTTGCTTTTATACATGCGCCATGCCCGATCCCTTAGAGCCATGCATTTTCGCGTCCGGCTTCGCAAAAATGATTTCGCTGTGCAGGGATGTTGGGAAACTTTGGTGTTGAGGCTTCTATGACTAGTGACGTGATGGTGTTCGCAAACGTCTCCCAGGCTAGTTCTGGGGTGCAGTTAGCTAGAAACGTCCAACTGGTATTCTCAACTAGAGCAGACAGAACGTGGTAATGGGTAACTGGTTGCCTCGTTTCGAGCTCCGCAACTGGATATTCGGCGTGGCAGATGTAATCGAACTGCAAAGTCACGTGATCGCTACGGCCCAAAGGACTGCACACCATTAGTCCATCGACCATGAGCTCTTCGTTAGTGAGCACTAGATCTAATATCAATGGGTTGTTTCCTGTTCTGAACCTGGTTGGAACGGTGACGTGGTTATACAAGAAGGTGCTAGAGAGTAGCTCTTGCAAATATGCCTTGAACACTTCTGTCTTGGATGCTGGATTTACCAAGTCATGAGTGTTGAAATCTCCTGCAACGAGGATGTGGCTGTACTTCTGATTAAGCACGGATCGAAAAGCGGAGATAAGTCTGTTGTCCCTTTCCGGAGTGGATTTCGGTGGTCGGTAAACCACAGAGAGAAGGCATACGTCGTTGCGTTCCAAACACAAAAGGCAACCAGATGTTTGCTATAACATCGTTATTGCTCAGTGCACAAACGTTTTAGTACTTTGCTTCCCAAAGTAATTCCCTTTACTAGTAATACATCATACTCAAATGTACTTCCATTTCAGTTAAGACTTTGGAACACCCTTTCTGGGATATCGCATAAGTCTCTTGTCGTTATTTCCTGGACGACAACTACAGTTTTGGTATGATGTACTTTCAACGTGCTTTTAAGTTTGGGAACAGGTAAGTTTTCTCAGGGGCTAAGCCTGGAGCATATGGTCGATGGGGAACAAGGATAGTGCGAAGTTTTGCCAACTAACTGCAAACAAGGAGTGTTGCATGAGCCAGTACTTTATCATGATGCAACATCCAGGTCTGGCTTTCCCACAGGTTTTGCATTTTATTAAGTAAAGCAAATTGAATAGCGTTAGAATTTGACGGAATGATCCTACGCTGACGCGCACTTCGTCACTAAACTCTCAAACAATTAACGGACGATTTCCACGGCTCACAGCACGAACGCTTTCGACATGACCACCGTCTGTTCATGTGGAAGGTCGTCCAAACTTGGGACCGTCACCGACCGACATTCTACTACATAAATAAAAAAATATTTATTCTTGATTATGCGAGCTATGCCCCCGGATGCATGATCAAATAAGTGCAGTTGTACTGACAATTGTAGTGACAATTCAGCCACAAATAGATCAAGCACTAGAATGGAGCAGTTAAAAAGAACTGACAAAGTACACAACCAACAGTGCTTACACGATACGCTGGGTTCAAGTAAGTGTAGCTTAGTGCTCAACCGCTAATTCGCAGGACGTGGCGAGGAAATATGCTGATTGGATTGTCAGGGTGTATCAAGAATGGTAAAATGTGGTCCGAGTCAACTTGCTAGTGTGAAGTAATGGACTGTGACTTTATTCGGCTGCGAGTCAGCCACCAAGTCGCAGTGTGGTGTGAAGCAAGGTTGTGTCTTAGCTCCTGCCCTGTTTAATATAAATAAATAAATAAATAAATAAATAAATACTTTATTCTCGACTATGCGAGGCACGCCCATGGAGGCATGATCAGATATGTACAACTGTACAAACATTTTAATGGCAACTGTGACAGTAATAGTAGAAAATTGGTCGTATGTCCATGATAAAATAAATAAATAGATAGTTTATTCTCAGTTTCATAGAGACGCACCAACTTAGGCATGATCAAGGTTTAAAAACTGTTGTGTATCACGATGATACTCCGGGTTCAATCGTGTGTAGTTGAAACGGTGTCAAGAAGAGTTGATATGTGAATCTAGTCGACTTGCCAGTATGTAGTTGTGGGCTGTGACTTTATTCAGTGGCGAGTCACATCCGCCACGTCGCAGTGTTGTTAAACAGACATTTGTGGCTTTTTATAAGGAGAACGCTTGCCAGGCGAAAACCCACCACGTCCTGCAACACTGCCGTAAAGCATTTTGAACATTAATGTTGAACTGGCAAAGCCGCTTGACGACTGGTTACACCTTCGGTTTTTCGCGGCGTAATGGCTTCTAATTTCCTCTGTTAGTTGGACGGGTATTTTGCTCTGGGTCGCCATGATTTTTGAGGTCGGTGGAGGAGAGGGACATCGCGATTTTTCTTCTTGT
>CALYDF020007946.1:0-12107 GCA_944474145.2 Dicrocoelium dendriticum | reverse complement strand
CGCGATCACTCTATGTCACACATTTATGACAAAGGTGCTGTAAAAGTTTTTAAATCAAACCTAACGGTTTACATTATAGCCTTGTGCATTGCCCATACAAACATACCTCTTCCAAGGAGGAAAGTTGTTTTGGCTGGGAGTTAAAATGTGAGCGAACGAGGTTTTCCAATTTCAGAAAGTTCGTGTGTTAATTTCACTGTGATGCCATGGGCAGTGGCTAGATGGGTCATTCTACGCCCGCTCAAGCTCACATAACCCAGTCTCTGTCCCTGGAGGGGCAGCGAGAAGTATGCCATATGATAGGGCTCAAGTTTGCGGTCATTTCAAGTGTTACCATTCTCCGAAAAATCAGCGAACAGGAAGGGAGACCCGTTTGCGGGATCTCTTCGATGGAAGCTCAGCAGGAAAGCGTGGATATTTCTGTGTTTAACGAATGTGCTCAGCCGATTATGCGAACTCGAGGGAAACTACATCAGCGAAGTTAAAAGAGGGTGGCACTTTCGTTCACTACGATACTTCGTTCAAAGTACAACTTACCATAGTAACGAAATTCCTGGTGTGTTTTGGACTCTTGTGTTTAATTATTTATCTCCATTGTGGTAGTTTGACATATAATATCAACAGAGACCATGAAATGAAGAATGAAATACTGCTAAATGTTTCACAGGAATATTCTTCGTCGAATTCAGATGTAGTAGTAGTTGGGCCATCCAATGTGCCTTCTGAGCATGCAGCAACTAAGACGTGCGATGTTTCTGTGCTACCTGATGTGATGCAATATAAGTCTGTGCCAACCGGATGCTCTGTACCGGTGGGCAAAAGGCGGAAATACAACAACCTTTCTCTTCGTTTTGGATTTATAGAGTCCAATACTTGTGCACAAGGTGACTTGTGTAACAAAGTTCTTCTGAACATGGTGCCTATCAAAATGCAGCGGTATTTTGAAAAATTCATACGGACTGTAAAGACGAAAAATGGCACTTACAGCGCATGTGAGATGAAATATTGCACACCCAAACGTACATGCTTAAAGCGTCGCAGACTGTAGAAAAATCTACGGAAGCATCTTACACCGTTCGTTATCGTAATTCGCTGAGAGCAGCAACGAGAAACGTATCCGGCCATGCATACAAAATGCATGGAGATGACCTAAGACTCTTCCTTTCTAAAGGCTTTTCACAGACTGTCACTGTGTGATTTCTGATGCAAAGCGAACGATGTGTACCTTGTCATGGTAGACAGCTATCGCCGTGCTTCTCCCATTTGCAACAACTTATCTGTGGGAGATTGCATTCTCGCATTATATCTATCCAAAACAAAGTACCGAAACAGACCTGAAGCGTAACGAGATCCGAGGTTATAGCTGTCCTCAATAACACCTAGTATCAAACAAGTCAGCGCTGCATGTCGGAACGAATTTTATCCAAGGTACTAGGCCTTAATATAGTTACATTTGCATGTTAGTTCAACAGCCTTCACTTTTGCCAACATAAAGGAACATCTGTGCAAATTCAGTGTACAGCGATGAACTCCACTTCATTCTTATGTTATTAAAGCCTAGTTCTGTGGAGAAGGAAAGCTCAGGGGTCTGTCGTGCTAGGTTACACTAAAGATGGGTGCACGTGCCGAAAAATTTGAGACCACCAGCTCCATGGTGACACACGGAATCCTGTTGGCTGACGGTGTCCGACCAATGAGGAAGCTACTCGTCGATGCGTGTGTGCATCTTAGCCAAAGTTTGAAACACACCAACTTGAAACTGCTTATGAACCAAGTTGAAAATGCTTACGAACCAATTTGCATCCTCTAGTAACTAACTTCAGTCGGAAATTGTATAGTTACGTGGTAGATGGAGTGAAACACCACCTGGGCATCGACCTAGTGGTTCAAATCAACCAAATGCACAGCCACGGCGCTCGCCGCTATCCCACTCAATCCGCTATACAGCCAAGCTGGACAGTGCTCCCGTGCTGTCTCAGACATTCGGTTTCACGCCCCTACCTATGCTTGTATAAGAAATCCGTTCGGGCACTCACTCTACCCTGCCACTCTGTAACGTTGACACATTGTGTGGTTAACATCACACACGCACACCCTTGATCGTTGTGGCATCAGTCACCTAGCTTGGTCACTATCTAGCCATTCGAATATGTACTCTTAGCCGTACTCTTATTAATACTCTTATAAGTTGTTTCAATGTCTTTATTCATGATGTATTAGCTTGATGAAGAACCACCGAAAGCAAAAGTTGTTCGCTAACTCTTTCTGATATACGCCTGGGGTATTTGATGATGATTGATGATATTTACCCGACAGTTGTTGCCATTAGTGTTTACTAACGTTGTCGAACTAACGGCTTATTGGGCTCCGAAATACTAACACCGCACGGATGTTATCGATTCTTTTTGGATGCGGTGCATTTGACCGCACTAAGGTGCAACAACTAAATCAGTTCCGAGTATTTCTGATGGGATCGTCGTAAGCATGGCTTCCGGAGATGGACTCAAAACCTATGACCTGTTAGATTAAAGTTATCCTAAAATGAGATGGAGATGAATAATGCATAACAGACCACGGAGACGCAACAGACATGATTGCCAACGACTGCCGGTTAGCCTCGGTAACGTTAACGAATAATACGACCAACATGAAGCCAATACTGTTGATAAGTTGTATGTAAGACAAATGTTGTAAGAGACCACTCATAAACGCCCAGCTGAGATTTTCAAACACTTGGCTGACCTCAGGCCAGTGGAATAATCGCGTAAAATTTAATGTACCAGTTGAACATCCTGGGTGTTCAGCCGCAATATCACAACAAGGTCAAGATGCTGACCGACTTAATGACACTTACCTATCCCGGCAAAAAATGCAGAACATTAGAGTCATTGATGATTGTACAGTGTTGCTCTCCTTCGGGAGCACTACAAAAATACACCAAACTACGGGAGAAAAGCTGATGTTCAAATTCAGCACTGTAGTGTCCTCAGTAAAGCACCTTTTTCCGAGATTCCAACCTTCGTCTCATGACGAATTGCAAATATTGTTAGGAATGATATAGGACGTAAGTATTTGTAATTAAAAATATCTTGGTTCTTATATTCACAAGATGTGTACCACTGCAGTTGTCGCGCACCTAGTCCATGCTAATCACCCTGTCGTTATCAACAAAGCCTTTCGCCCGATCTACCATGTGAGGGGTGTCGATTCCAAGCTTATCAGGTGCAGAATCCTTGAATTGGCGCAAGAGATCCTGATTCGTCTTAACAGCCCCCATCGTGCGTACATAAACAATTCGTCAAGGCTTTGGCTTTCCCATGGCCAGCTGTCGCAAAGGCAGCTGCCGTGTGCACGAATCACACCAGTTATGGGCATTTTCTACCTACTCCATCCATCCTTCGTATTTTAATTATTTAAATATGCTGTAATTGGCCTGATAATGAATCACCGAAAAGGCGCTTGTTTGCTGAACCGTCTTTTAGTGACTGAAACGGAAATTATTTACCACTATACTCTTATAATCAAGTGGCTTGTCCGGTGTAGGCTCCACCATATCCGCGATATAGCGCGTCTTATCCTCCACTGCCATGCAAGTTACGAACGTTGCAGATGACAGGGTTGGCTCCGAAAGACACTACGTCCACTAACAGTAGCTATGTACGACATAGCATTTAGAAACTGTCAGAGTGGATTTGTTTTGATCTACTCAAGAGTAGGGGATTTTGATGTATTTAAGGGAGGTTCATCGCAGCCAGTTTCCAAATCAGATAGTCGTCCACATGCCTGGAAATGCACTAGACTGCAGTTTCGGCATGTTGGGCATCGTCATTAGTGCGCATCCATCAGATCCATCAGGATCCGAACCCGTGACCACCAGCGGCTTGAAGCGATATATCGCAGTTAGCTTGTAATCATGACGGTCCGAATCTGTCCCCCGTGGCCAAGTGGCATAAGCTGCTGACTGGCGCTTCAAGCCGCTAGTGGTCATGTGCTCGAATCCTGTTGGATCAGACAGATGCACACTAATGACGATGCCCAACAGGCTGAAACTGCAGTCTAGTGCTTTTCCGGACATGTGGACGACTATCTGATTTGGAAACTGGCTGCGATGAACCTCCCTTAATTACATCAAAATCCCCTACTAATGAGTTCACCATATCTGTTTGTTATTTTTTGTTAGGTGGCACAGCAAATGCTCCAAAATTACACAATAGTAACCAGTAATGCCATTCAAGCGTGTGAGCTTTATTTTAAGTACCTGGACTTAATTGCTGTATTTCGGCTAAACTATTAGAAAAGTAAGAGTGAACGATTAGTGTATTATATTCTGGGCTAAACTTACCAACTTTGTGTATTATCTGGGTACGGAAATACAATTCAGGAAAATTTTTACTTGTGATTGAGCTCAAACTCCGGCAACAACCGAAGCAACTCAATTTGCTAGCCGCATAAACTGTTATCATATTTGTTAATGACAAATGAAATCAAAAGATCTTGATTACTAACCCAGTGCACCCTGTTATTCCAAACGAAGGAGCTTTGAAATGAATTGCTTATATTTGATGAGACCTTGCCAGCTATAACTTGATCGCAGCTAGGAAGCTATGTGGGCCTTGTGGTCAACTTATTCAACTAAGAAACTAACAAGTTATCGGTTGAATTTCATTTAGATGGAATAACTGACTATTATTTGCAACTAGGATACACTGCACGACAGATGAAATAGCACGCAATGTCCTGTTTTTATTCCAATAACAAAATACGTCGAAATTCACTTACCTAATTCTCAAAATCAGTCCAAATACTGCAGACTGATTAGAGCTAAGGAAGCCAGTTCTGTGCCATGCTCACTTAAACAGTGAAGTGTTCAGATTGATGTATATACCCGCCGAAATTCAGATGTGGTTTTTGCTGAGTTATCTGAAAGCCATTTGTTTCGTTTAGAAATTAACTGGGACCAAAGTAGTAAAGTGTTGCGCGACTCAGACTAATATGTATTTGACCTGGTAAAACAATTTGAACGCAATCTACCGGAGTTACGGATACATTTCTGTTTCACAGTTACGTGCCCGGAGTTAACCGTTGAAAAAGGGATAAGAGTCGAGCTGAAAAGAATCGGCGCAGAAGGCCACAACGACGTAGTTCAGCCTACCCATGGAACTTTGGCCATATTCCGTTGTCCACCAGGATTTCATATTACTGGAACACCGTATTCCGTATGTCAAGTCGGAAACTGGACCCCACCGGTTAACCCAACATGCACTGAAACCACACACTTAGTGATACCAACTGAATGGCTGTTTCGACGACCATGACTTGCGTAAAGCGCCAGTTGTGTACTGTCCTGCCTTTTGATCACCTCACTAAGAGCTGGACCCTAATGATGCTGTCATGTATATTTTAATCCACTGGCCATATTTATCCATTCAATTGTCTGACGGAAAACTTTCTAGATCCAATTATGTTGTGCAAGAGATATTATTTGAAATGCATTTTTCCTGTACGCTGTTCTTCCGATTGGAAAGTAGGGTTTTCGACGCAGCAGATTATCCCATTGTGTGTTCCAAATAAATTTGCGCTGCGAGGCATTTATATGGCGTCCAGTATTTTGTCTCCGCATGAGAGCTTGAACACCATCAGTGGAGTCGCAACTCATCGGCGTGGCACTTGTCCTAGGAATTCCAACAGATGTGGTCATGTTACACAACTGAACCCGCCCATACAAACAATTGGTTGAGCAACTCGCTGTTGTAATATCCTCATATGGCATGATGCTAGTTTAACCGCCCCAGAAGAAAAGCTCCGCCAAGTCGTTTCAATAAATACTTATCTCTTGTATGAGATTTGTTGAGTACCCGTTGCATATGTGAACTGTTGCATATTTGTGGCTGCGTTACTAGTGTTGTAACAAGTGTAACAGATGTGGTTGTACCAGAAAGTCAAAATATGAACTAGCTTGATTCGTATTCTAGACCCCTGTGAAAGGATATCTCAAGTTATATATTGTTGCTCACCGTATTCCCAAAAAGCAGAGCCTTGACTACCTGCCAGCAAATAATGCTGACATGAAAGATAACCCACGGAATCGAAGCATTGTGTTCTTATTCACGGTAGAGCTTCTCTGTTGCAGGAAGACTTAATGGTTTTTAATAAAAGTTAAGATGACAATTCACTATGTTCAAAATTGGTTAGACAGCATCAACCTAGAAGGTAGTACCAGCTATTTACATTCCCCACGCATTAAACGCGTTTTTTGCAGGCTTCTTACCAACAATTGAAAATGCGGAACCTTATATTAGCCAAAGCAGGAAATAATTAAATCATGGTATTGTGTGATTGTTAGCAGCGCATCAGTAATTCAGTAGCATGCATCGCTATGCATGCAGTCTTTGAGAGGCTTCATAAGCATCCATATGGAAAATGAATATTCGTCGCAGTTAGACTCAGCCAGACAGACACCATACACCCAGGAAAGCGATAGACGACCGTTTGATCTTATTGGGACTCGTCAGTAGCGCGCACCTGTCGAATCCTACCGGATTTGAACCCTTGACCTTACTCTTATGAGCCAGCGACTTACGCCCCTACTACTTAAAAATAATCAGTAGTCACCTTAGCGGTTTACATGCCACCTCGATGGGTGGCGACTTGTGAACGAAGTCGTAGCTCTGAAGGCTAGCACAGTCCACTGCACATTCATAACATGCAGGACAGTGGAGGATGAACCGTGCTCTATCGAAGTTAGATAACAGTCATGGCGGTCCGCTGCCGTCGCCCATAGATCAGTGGCATATGTCGCTGACTCGCAAAAGTAAGGTCGTGGATTTGAATCTGGAAGGATTCAGCCAGTGCGCGGGACTGATGAGTCACAATGGGATGAAACGGCCGACTAGCGCTTTTCCGGATCTGTGCTGGCTGTCCGTCAGAGTGTAGCTGCGACGAATCTTCACGAAAGCCCGGTAAATCCCCCTACCACTTACAAGCAAATGACCAATTTATAATTTTTCACAGAGCATAATGCATCACTGGTTTGCATCTCCACGGAAGTCAACGTATTTCTCCTTTGTGATGATAAGTATTACGGTAACCAAACCATCCTTTGCATGCATGCCTTTAACGTTTTTTCTAGCATTTTGTTCAAACAAATTCACTTAAATTTGCGGTATGATGAAAAGGATTGTGATTCAATGCACGTGAAATTCGTGAAGGAAATTATGACAAAATCTGGAGCCTCCTTTCTGTAGCAAATGTATACTCTCTAATACGCTCCGATATAATTAAGTATTGTGAATCACTAAAGTATCCAACGACTTATAAGTTGAAGTTATTCGCACCTAGAATTAGTCACTTCATCCAACGATTCTTGGTTTCATAATTCTAAATAAAATCGTGAACAACTGTTGGTATCAGGATGTCACGCGGTTTGCACTAATAGGCAAGGAAAGCACAGACTTCTGCGTTCCATCAAACATTCTGCTCTGACCTACCCATACATATTTTCTATGTGGTTTTTGCGCTCTTTACCGTTTAGTAAAGGCGTGATCACGCCAAAGTTGGTATCACGATTCACTAATGCCGGTTGTGAGAGCCAAAATGCTGCAGGTTCACTGTCAACGTGAGCAAGTACCTAAAGGAGCCGGACATGTGGATGTAGGGAATAACACCCAGGCAATCTTGCGTAGTAAAAATGGGGAATGCTTAACCTATTTGCACATTTGCTGAGATTATACTACTCTTCGCACTTTTTGGCTACGGAGTGTGCTGTAGGTTGTAGCGGAGAACAGGAACACAAAGCCCGTTATGTCGCCATCGCATGGGGATAAAATGCTAATCAACCGTGTTTTGAAATAAATAAATAAATAAATTGGTATGTTCTAAGCTGTCTGGTCCGATCCTAAGGTACAAATGACATGCAAACTAATTTTCCGGACTGCTACACAATAACATTTGTGATCTCATTTCCATTGATTCTTGCACCATTGATTTAGTTTCACAAGTCTTTGGAATGGACGATTTTTACAAATCGTTAAGATAAGTCTAGGCGGATAACTGTGAAGAGAAAGCAACAAAACAACATTTGAGGAAGTGAGTGACAATAGACACAAATATTTGATTGCAACATTCATAACTTCAGTATAAAATAATAATTTTAAAAATAGTGATGGTGTCTGACCAAACAAGAACTTTAATGGTGAAACGTTAAACTGAGCAATGTCTCTATTATAAAACAATAAAATCAGTCTGAAAGACTAACGTGCCTTACGCAGTTGTATTATCATAACCTAGGGCAAATGGAACTACGTGAGTAAAGTTGTTGGGTTATTGGCAGGGCAACAATAGATCACCCTTTCATTAAGTAAATGTCATGCAAGTACTCATGCCTTTCACTTAGCTGTGTAAGGGGTAGGAAGCACTACATGAAGGCTAAGGAAAAAGCTGCTTTAGCAAACCCAGCAATGTGAGCATATTTTTCAAATTTCATCATTGTGTCTTCAAGCTAAGTAAGAGCACAGCAAGTAGCGGTGTGGGTGAATAAAAGAATCAAAGAAAAATCCTATCTATCCAAATAATTGATGTGCTCAAGTTTCCATAGGCTAGTAATGGGCCAACAATCTGCGTAACACGAAGAGCAGGCAAAGAAGAATAAGTTGGATCTCATTTGTCCAATCCATCGGTTTGTCCAAGTTTTCACAGGCCATCGGTGGGTCATCATTTTTGGTAATACCGAATGACACGACGCTGTAGGAGGAAAGAATGAGAGACAGAGCTAATTTACCTCGTCAAATACCTCATGATAAGAAAACACTATAGCTCACGTTGTATCGAGAAACCTTTCTCCCCATCTTTATCTGTACTTCTAAATCGCGAATTCCCCTAGTGCTTAGATGTTATCAGGCATATTCTCATACACGCATTCGTGTGTGCAACTAACGCGAAACAGTTAGTTTATCTTATTAAATGTTACCTACTATTAGTTGCATACTAATGTCCGAAGCGATGATGAACTTCTGATAGGCTGAGACAATGAATTCTAAAGCGTGGGACATTTATGTGTGAAGGCGTTGTACCTTAGTTGTTTGGAGTAACGAGATAGCTGTTTCATATAATCTTGGTTTCATAGGTTATACGATGAAGGTTCTTAGAATACCGGCTGTTAGTAACTAATCTGTCAGTCGATGGATTAATTTGTATGATAGATATAACTTCGGCCTTAACCTCCGAAGCCAAAGCAGTTCAGTTTTTAACAAATATCATTCATCTTTATAAGTAAGCGTAGAGGTGCAACCCATAATACTTTTCGTAATAGGCCATTGTGTGGTTTCGATTGCGCGCGTGTACCAACTTTTAATGCTACTAATAATGGTGGCATAGTATTCTAATAATGGTATGGCGTATAGTTTGAATGACAGGAGCTTAACGTCGCTTGATATTAACACGCGACGTATCACTCCAACACGCTGTCGTGTTTTGCCACCGTATATACAGATTCTTCTTTGAAATTCGACGAATCTGAGTAACAGAGTCCTATGTCACATCTCGAGTCTCATGAAGGGAATTGAATCTCATGCAAAAAGAAATATTCCGGTGGAACCGTGCATCTGTGATACATTATGCAGAATTTGGATGTTGAAAATTTCATGGAAGATCCGACACACCAATCTTCCAGTGAATCTAGGTCACTTTAGATCTCATGTATAAGAGACAGATGTTGAGACAAGGCAAAGTAAAATATTCTTATATCACATGAAAACCACGGATGTCTACCGTACCGTACTGCAAGGGAAAAATCATTTACATGCATCAAAAAATAAGAGGGCCAAGTACACTTTTTGTAGTAATCCACTAGTAATTATATTGTCTCCGACATACACTTATATTGACTGTGTGCTTTCGACCAGTGAGGTTAGCTGCCAACCAGGATAGTAGTGAGAATGTGGTTCCATTGAGGCGAAGATTATGTATAACCGTGTTGAGTGAAACTGCGTCGAAGGCCTTTTGTAGGTCAAAGTGAACTAGGATACATGCCCTAATACGATCTGTCGATTTCGTTAAATAATCAAAGAAGTTTAGTTGGCATGTGACACCTGAAGAATTTTAAAGAAATCCGCAATGTAAATGTAACATAAGATTAGTTGATGTTAAGAATTTAACGAGTTCATTTTTAACGAGGCTCTCCGTGATACTGGAAACTATAGCGGTGTGTTTCATGAGCCGATAGATTTTAAAGTTTCGTTTAGGCCCGGTTTTATGGCGGGGTGTCACTATCGTCAGTTTCCAATGATCAAAATACAACCCAGATGTCATTGATGTAGTAAACAAGATCAGCAGTAAGTAAGGGACATCTTTCTCACCGTGCTTTAGTAGTACCGGACAGATCCCATCTGGACATGGATGAAACGTAATATTTAAAGCTTTGATTTGACGCTTGATAGAACCAGTGTCGAAATGCACCTTGGAGATACACGGCCCACAGTATTGTGTGGGGTAATTCCCACTGTGCGTCGTTCACAGTAGTAAAAGAATCGGCAAAATAATTGTTAAAACCTTCAGCTACAGCTGGAGCATCATCGTAATATTAGTATTATTATAAGGACACCCTCAGGCGTGATAAGATGCATCTGTGTGTTTTGTTGTGCCCGGCTCCGGTATTTTACTTATTGTGTCAATCCAAGTACGATGGATACTCAGGCTTTCACTTGTATTAACAGACTGTTAAGCGTGAATAATACTGTAAAATCGAATTTGTTGAAACTGTTTGAAACAAACTCCTATCTTAATTTTGTGCAGTTTTCGCGGAGCTGTGAAATATTTCGACAGCAATGGACAATGGACAATGGACAATGGTTTATTACGGGTAAAAAAGCATCGCTTAACAAGTCCCGTGGGATGGAAATTATTGCGAAAATCAATTGCATAATAAAGTGAAAAGCGTTGTGGTGGACTCACCATAGACTTATGTGGAATAGCGGTGATGTTCGCATATCAAGCGTATAAAACCATAAACCCATTGGTTAGACGTTTGGCAAGAAACCGTTTGATTGCGTTTTGTAGCCCCTGGCTAACAAGTCATAAAATGAAATGTAAGTCAGACAATGCATCTTCAACACGTTTTTCAAACATCGCCAGATTGGGAGCAGAGACGACATAATTAGGGAGGGCGTTCCAAGGCTCACACACGCGGAGAGAGAAAAAATTTCTACGGCATTCAAGCCGGCTATAATGAATTGTCAGTTTCAGAGGGTGACCTCTTAGTTCAGTGTTGTGGTTCAATTCCAGCAGCGGACGGCAAATGTGGTTTGGGTTCTTCAGAATCTGGTAAACCATTATGAGATCCCCCCGCAAAAGCCGATATCGACTGCTGTACATTCTTAGAGATTTCAGTCTAAGCTGATAGGGCAGATGAAAGAGGCCCCTGACGTTCTTGGTTGCTCGTCGTTGAGGAGTCTCGAGAGCAACGAGATCCTGTCACTGCCACGGCTGCCACGCCTGAATAGCATATTCCACGTGAGGTCGCACGTAGGCGTTAAGCATTTGGGGAAAGATTGAGGGTTAAAACCGACCGAATGCTCTGCGAAGAAGACCGAAGTGTTGAGTTCCGGTTCCCCTCGCCTTCTCTGCTTGTTTGGAACACCCGAGGTCTTCCTGTACCAATACACCCAGGTCACGCTCCTGAGAAACCTTCGCCAAGGTGTGGTCTCCAATCTTGTAAGCGCTCACCGGCTGGTGACGCAGATGCATCACTTGCATTTAGCCATGTTCAATTGAAGCTTGTCCCTCCTTGACCATTCGTAAATGCAACCTAGGCCATGTTGGAACAGATCCTGATCTGTCTTGTTACTAATCGCCCGCCATATCTTGATGTCATCGGCGAAAAGCAGGAAGTTTGCGGAGAATACTCTTGCCAGGTCGTTGATAAACACCAGGAATAAACGCGGTCCCAGCACGGAGCCTTGTGCGACACCACATTCCACCTCAATTGGGTTAGAAAGTGATCCCCTAACACGTACTTGGAGCTTTCGTTGGTAAAGGAAGTTGCCAATCCAACCAAGTACAGGATCTCCGATTCTGTAACTTTGTAGTATTTGAAGTAGAATGCGGTGATCAAG
>CALYDF020007945.1:0-12095 GCA_944474145.2 Dicrocoelium dendriticum | reverse complement strand
GCAGCGAAGTTCAGATGGCTGGTGTACTGCTGTTAATGATGATGATGACGATGAGATGTTATCTACATTGACTTCAGCAAGGCCTTTGACAAAGTCCCACACAAACGACTTCTGCTCAAATTCCAGAGAATTGGCGTCACCGGGAACCTCCTTGCATGGGTTGCGGACATTTAGGTGATCGAACTCTTCAAGTGAAGGTGAACCAAGCACTGTCTGGCTCTGTCTTTGACTAGCGGATTTCACAAGGCTCTGTCCTTGGGCCGGAACTTTTCAAGCTCTACATTAATGACCTTCCTGCAGCTCTTCAAGCCGAATGCTTAGTCTATGCTGATGATCTCAAGCTATGCTCAGAAGTAGCTAGTCTTGAGGACGCGGACAGACTCCAAACGGCGCTGGACCAGCTGCACGATTGGTCCGTCAAGTGGAAACTGTCCTTTAACCACGACAAATGTGCTGTTCTTCCGATTGGTAACCCGGATTCATTCGGTGTATACCACATTGGTGGATATGTTCTCGAGAATGTTCTGCACATGAAAGATGTGGTGGTTATCGTGTCATATGGCCTTAAAATCTCCCCAGACGCATTGAGAAAGGACGCGGTCTCAAACAGGATGCTTTGTTCTCTACGCAGCAATTTTCGCGGCAATTTTCGGAACTGTTCCCATCACATATCCGCCCGATATTGGAGTATGGGCTTCCAGCTACCTATTCTTTCTTAAAATCTGAATGTGACTTGCTAGAAAGAGTTCAGAGGCGCGGCTCGAAATCCGTCATGGAGCTTCTTGGTCTTGCTTGCCCTCTTCGACTCAGAAAGCCGAACATGTTCCTAATGGATTATCGTCGGCCCCGTGGAGATCTTAACTACACCAGACGGATCCTAAGAGGAGAACTTAGGAATGAGGTACAAAAGCACTTTCGGCTCAACATGGGCGGCTCGACACGAAGCCACAAGTGGAAGTTGTACAAGAGCCGAATACTTCACGTCCTTCCATATCCTGTCCTATCAATTCGTGTAGTGAATGATCGGAACAGCCTACCGGAGATCATTTCTGATGCACCGACAGAAGAAACTTTCAAACGGCAGCTTGACTGCAATCTGATGAGTACCGCAGGATCCTGCTGCTCCTACTGCAACGGTGACGATCCTCAGAGGAATACCGCTTCGCAGTCAGTTACGTCAAACCTGCACTGAATCGGAATCGACGGAGCTGACAGGGGTCTCCCCTCCTACTCTCTGCACACCAATGAACCAATGATAGCTGACCATGTCGGACTCATCATCATCATTATGCACGTTAGCTAGAGGTGGGAAAACATCTCCGCTATTGTGCTGCAACACATGAAGGAAATACATACATATAATACAATACACAAAGGAAAAATAGACACAACAGTTGCATGCCAACTGTGCTACCAGCAACGGATAGGCATCGTTCCGGTAAGCTACCAGCCAGCTACTAGGCAAAAAATTATTATGTTTTACCCTACGAAATGAGATCGTAGATGCAGGGAAGGCTAAAAGAGATGGGGAGGGACAAAGAAACTCACAGCATGAACACCACTGAGGTCGGATCCTTGTCATGTCAGCAAGTGTATCCAGCCAAACGTATTCACCGTCTTTTGGACCTCAACCAGGGTGCCGTGACGCTCCAACCGAGGCTAGCTCCGAAGTGATGGACTTCATTCACCTGGACCAAGTCATCGCTTGGCCATCTCTCCTCTTTTTCAACCCACATCCCCGGTGAGCAAACAACGCACGTCGAGGGAGTCGGTGGGCTGGCATGCGTAACACGTGGCCCAGCCATCGGAGCCTGGTGCGGGAAATAACGGTGCTGGGCGGTTCATTTCCTTTTCCTGTGCCGTAAACAATGCGTCGAACACGCTCATTACTCACGCGGTGTTCCCACCAGATGTGAGCCAAACTGCGACGGCACCGATGGTCGAACGTAACTAGCCTCTTCATGTCCGCCGATCTTAGGGGCCAGGTTTCACAACCGTACAGCAAGGTCGAACGTACTGCTGCATTGTACACTCTACCCTTCAGGACGAGAGTGATGTCACGCCGCCGCCATAGGTGGCGAAGGTTAGCAAAAGCACTTCGAGCTTTCGCTATACGGTTCGTGATCTCGTCTTCGATCCCAAGGGCGCTGATACAACTTCCCAGGTAATTTAATTTCTGAACGCCTTCTAGCTGATCCCCACCAAGGGTCAGCGCAGGAGGCGATCCCTGCCAACCTTGGAGGAACGCTTTGCACTTCGAAGGTGCAAAGCAAAGCACGAAGCGGCTGACAGCCAGTGCTAATCTGTCCAGCGCGGCTTGGCACGTCTGGGAGCTGTCACAGATGAGGGCAATGTTGTCTGCATACTCCGAGTCAAGAAGTCGTTCTCCTGGGGGTAGCTCCACACCTTCCAAGTCATGTCCTGTAAATGCAAACTCCATAGCTTCGTCAATAGCAAAGTTGAAGAGGAAAGGTGACAGCGGGTATCCTTATCTCACACCGCTGGCGGCGACAGGTTGCCGTAAGCGCTCACTCTGCCCGTGCTACGCGCATATAATGCTTGGATAATATTTACATAATTCTCGGGCACACCTTTCCTGAGTAAACAATTCCAAAGGGTACATCGATCAACCGAATCGAAGGCACCTTTGATGTCTAGGAACACGACTAGGGTGGGCCGCCAATATATGTGACGGTGCTCCAACAACTGACGCAAGGTGAAGATGTGGTCGATGCAGCCACGACCCCGACGAAACCTAGCTTGCTCCTCACGAATCTGGCTTTCACGAACGCCAGTCAGTCTGTGAAGAATTATGGGGGCGAGTAATTTGGTGGCGATGGAGATCAGACTGATTCCTCTATGATTGCTGAATTCCGAGCGCGAGCCGCCTTTGAAGATTGGAACAATAACGGAGCGGCTCCAGTCGGTTGGGACAGTCTCCTGCTCCAACAGTTTCACTAGTAATTCATGTAAAGCATCAACAAGAGCAGAGCCTCCAAATTTGAAGAGGGCTGGAGGAAGATCATCTGGTTCCGCGGCTTTGTTCAACTTCAACAGTATGTCGGACTGGAGATGCTGGTAATGTCAGATGCGGTATCCCGCTGTAAGCGCACTGTGTAACCATTACTAGTGACATTGCTAGATTTATGAAATGAAAGAAATCCTTCCTTTGCAGTTTCTTAATCCACATTAGACTCCCATTTGATTTCGAGTTGTTGAAACGGTTTTAACTGATTCCCACAATATGGACGTTGTGTGGTTGATCGGCAATACGTTTCTTTATGTCCCTTCTTGTGGTAGACGGTCACTGGTGATTGATGAACGGACAGTTACCGGAAAAATGCCACTCACCACAGTTCCAATAGATGTGTTTGTTTCTGTGGTGCGGAGTTATAGGCATCTGTCGGTGTTCGGGTGGAAATTTAATCAACCATCACGATCTATGACATCAGTTGTCTCGACTGCAACATTTGTGAGTCACTTTTTGAGTGGACCAGACGCTGACACTTTGCGGTGTCCTGAATGGTGAAATCCGGAGAAGTCTAGCTTGGATAACAGACTTGTTCTGATTTATGCGTCAGCTACAAAAATCAAGCCAGATACAAAATGAATGACTTGAACTGATCATCTAACTTGTCTGAGTTTGAAACATTCACATGAATTGTTAACGTAGCTTGCGTATGAAACATACTCCTCGGATTGATTCTTAACCAGCTTCCAACACGGATAACGGATGTTGAAAATTGAGGATTGTTCACCAAAAATAGAAGTGAGAACATCTCCAGTCTCCTGGAAAATGTTTCGGTAGATTGAAATTGCGGTTCTAGTTGTGTTCATTTACGCCCATTTTCCGTAGCAACATTTGTACGTTGGCCGCGTCATCAATCGTGATGTTGTCCAACCAGAAAGATGTCTTCATCCCGCCTATACCAGGTGTAACACGCCTAGTGTAACACGAACCGGTGACCTTATGATTGTATGCCAGGCGTGCAGCCCACTCGACTCCTGAGGACTGTTTTATAGTGAAGTTGGCTACCGACGAGCTGAGAACTCGAAGCTCAAACGGCCAGACTAATCTTGTGGATTTTCGTATTGTGTGGAGAATTTCGAGAGTTCGTTGAAGGTCGATCCTAGTCCTGCCCGGATCATAGGATCAGGGTTACTACTTGGACTGCACCTGCTATTTGCCAACATACGCAGCATGAGGAACAAACGGGATGAAATCCTTCCCTTTATCTTAGAGCTACGCTCTGACCCCATAACCTTAGCTGAGACCTGGCTATCTCCGGATATTCCCGATGCGGAGTTCATACCCCCGGGATATCAATTTTCTCGAGCTGATCACTAACGAACTGACTGCGGATGGCGTTATTCTCTACTGGAGAACAGGCCTTACGACGCACACTCTCGAGTCAGTCAACAATAGTGGTACGGAAATGTTCTGGTGTCGAGTTCATAACAGATGCAAACCATTTACGGTCGGTGTGACGTGCAGAGCCCCATTCGCTAACGGTAGCTTCGTTCTGGACTCACTCAGGACCTACGGGATTGGCACACTGCCTAATTCTGAGTGACTTCCATACACCGGATGTTGGCTGTGACCTGCTTCAGTGTGGGCTTTCTTCTGCGTCATTTGACGCTGGTCTTTTTGGATCATTCCTCAATGCCAGCTTATCACAACATGTCTCCACGTTTACCAGGATACTCCCAGGTCAGCCACGGCACATCCCTGATCTGGCGCTCACACCGGTAACTTCTGACCGCTGGACTGATCACTGCCACCAATTGCTCATAGTGATCACTGTACCCTTCTCATGTAGACGCGACGTCTCATCACCTATGACCAGAAAATCTACCACCGAAATTTTTTGCGCGCTAGTAGAGGCGGTTAGCAAACTTGACTGGAATGTCCTGCAAAATCTTGACCTCGATTGTGCCTGGACTATTCTGTATTGAAGAATGATTTTGCTCATTGAACAGGCCATCCCAAACACCAAACGACGACCGTTTGTGAGAGGCCCTTTTTGGATTGATCGAGAGCTACGGCTTCTAACCAACCAACGGAGGAAACTATGAGGTAGGTTCGAAACCTCGCAACTGGTCTCGGGTTATACCAACTACATGAAGCTTAGAAACCTACATTCTTTGAGGAAGCACGAAAAGGGTCACCATTATGAATGGAGTGGCTGAACAATCCCGGTCCAGACCAGAAATCTCTACACCTAAATTAACAGAGACCAAAGCCGGCTGTGGCATATTTATGTTGTTATCCCAAAAAACATGTTATACTTTACGATGATGCGGAAACCCACCTCCGACATTGATCCGCCCTATTGTCGCTAGAAGTTCAGATTACCAACGCCTATGGGTCTGTACATCCTCATAGTCTGTAACAGAGCTAACTCAATATGGCAACTGTTATGCAACATACTGGAGCTGGATCCGAACTCTTTGTCTGATCATGCTGGCCTTCATCCCTTGCAAGGAAGATAATTCAAGTCCGTGGCTACGTGGCCGCACCAATCAGCCAAGTCTTCCATTTATCTCTGAAAAATTGCCATCTACTCGTCGACTGAAAAATAAGTACTGATGATGAAAAGTAAGTGCCGTGATGCCAAAACACTAAGGTGGAAGCCCTCAGGGCCCGGTGAATTATCGTCCTAGCTACTTGACATCGATAATCTGCACGAGTCAAACATCACATTCTCTACACAGAATGTCTTTCAGAAGGGACGCTGTTGCACCAATAATCGACTAATTGCAAGAGAAAAGTGGGCAAAATCCATCGATACCGGTCAACGCCCAGGTATTGTCTTCGTCGGCTTTAGCATAACGTTCGATAAGGTCCCACTCTAACACATACTCTATAAGGTCCACGAAATTGGTGTCAGTGGTAACCTTTACTCCTGGATCGTGAATTTTCTTGACGGACGAACTATGCAAGTGAGGAGGGACAGAATATTTTCAGCTAGTGCACATGATCAGTCTTTAGATCTGAACTTTTCACGCTCTTTAATGACCTTTCTGAGACACTTTAAACGGAATGTTTAATCTGTGCTCATGATCTTAAGCTGTGATCTGAGGCATGCGACCTTAATGTCACTGATTGACTACAAAACTCGCTGGATCTACTGCATCACTGGTCTCTCAAATGAGACTTACACATCAAGTACGAAAAAGTTGCGTCCTTCCGATCGGTACATCTAAACTACTCGGTACTTAACATATTGGTGGCTTCCTTCTCAATAACGCTACTCGGGAGTGACTTAGGTGCAATAATGACCTCCAACCTAAAAGCCACTCAGGATACGTTAAGGAGAGTTGCCGCTGCTAACAGGGTGTGCTCCCCTATATAGTCATTCTCACGAATGACAGTGGATATCTTCAGGGCTCTGTTTACATTGCAAGTACATCCAATACTCGAGTATGAATTACCAACTGTCTTTCCGTCTTCAGTAATGGTTTTCTGCTGGCTGTGTCTAGTTGCTAGACTGCTGAGATTGCTACTACTAGTACTACTACTACTTCCCTCCTCAAAACTGGAATGTGCCATGACTGAAAAGGTCCAGAGATGTGGCTCAACATCTGTCTTTGGATTTCGTAACCTCCTACCCCTTTCGGCTTCAACCGTTGCCGCCGCGTGGGGGGCGGGGCTCTTCTCTACCAGGCGCATACTAAGGGGTTTAATTAAAAACGAACTACAAATTTTTATAGCTCAACACAGGAGGCTGAACACGAGATCACGATTTGAAGATTTTTAAACCGAGGTGGCCCCATGCCCACACTACTGTCGCCCGTTGGCTCTATGTCTAACTACTAGACTGTTGAGATTACTTACTTACTTACTACTGTCGCCCTATTCATTCGGCATAAACGGCTCGAACCGTTTTCCAGAGAACGTTATCAATGGTCAGTCTGAGGAAAGTTTCACGTGGCTGTTGTACTCCCACTTGTCTAAGACAACGGCATCACACTGTCGCAACTACCTCAGCCCCCTAGGATTGTTGACCGCAACGACATATGTGCTCCTCTGCTGAACTGGGGGTGATGGGGCTGACATGAACTTCCTTCTGCCCTCTACAACTCAATGCAAAGGTCCTGACGGAGAAAGACCCCCATCATCTCTTTTTTCTTCCCCGCTTCTGAGACCGGTTCAGCAACTCTCGCTGGTATCAAAGTTAATTCTTCTACTGCTTTTTTCGGAGCCACTTCCAACCAATGTGCGGCGCAGTGGTCGGGGAGTGAACTCCTATGCATCTGTAGTGAGCGAGAACACAAGTCAAACAACTCAGTCGTCCAGTGCTATGAGTGCTACAGTACAAGCTGCGAAAACAAAAAAGGGGTCGATGCCTAAAAGCCAAATTCATCACATTCCAGGCTGGAACGTGTCCTTGACTGCTTCAACTAGTTGGTGCAATTGATTGGGGGAATACACCTCACCCGAAACCGAAGCTCTCGGCTGGGAGTGGACACATTGCTCGCCTTCAATGTCTGATCATCACGAATACCCCCTAATCCAATAAGGTAACATTAGCTAAGTGGATAGCATGCCAGCACACCGAATCCCACGTCGTGCGTTGTTTGTGCGACCGGTGTATAAATGGAAGGAGGGAAGGCCAATCGATGACTTGGTCATAAGGAATGAAAGCTCTCACTTCGAAGTTGATGTCTCCCGACTGCCTGGCTGGGGTTCTATGGACAATGAACACGGTTGGTTGGATAAACTGGTTGACACGGCGAAAAGTCGACCTCAATGTCGTTTGTGTAGTGAGTCTCTTTGTCCCTCCCCGTCCTTCTAACTTTCTTCAAACATCTCATAACCAAAACATAATATGATATTTAGCATTAGAACCTTTTTAGCTAACGTGTATTGCTGCTGATAAGCTGCGCAAATGTTGGATGATCAGGGCTTCATGAATCGAGCCATTTACCTTATGTTTGACGCTAGTGAACAGGGTTAAAACACATTTCCGCTTTTCACCTTGGTGGGAGGCAAGAGGACTCCTCCAAAGCCCGTTTAATCGCGACGAGACTGGACGTTAACGTGGTACGATGATTCGCGTGCCTCAACGATCCATTGGGCTGTGCTGGGTGGTGCTTTTGCATCTTCAGTGCCACTCATACCAGATTGTCCATAGGTTAGAAGCTTGACAAACTCAGTCTCTTGGCCCTGCAGGCTGGGGTTGGAGTGAGGGTGGCTCCTTACTCTATAAAATTTGCTCTATAGTCCAGTGCCATAACCCCGCTTTTTTGCGGCAAGGTTTCTGAACCAAAGGCTTTGGTTGGGAACCATAACCGTTTTCCTATATAGGCAACCTGACAGTATCCTGCTCACACACAACGTTATGATATCTTCAAGTAATCTTTTGATGCTCTGGCCGCTGCTGCATCGCGCAAAGTGGATAGGGGTTAGGATGCTACTGCTTAAGCCTTCTTATCTTCTACTTCTTCTTTCCTCTCTTGCGCTTTTTTATCCTTATCTTCCCGTTTCAAGTTCACTTTTATCCCTTGTTCTCAATCCCACAATCCTTGGCCTTCCCCAATCTTTGTTCAGTAATCAATTATCCAAATTTCGACTCACCCGCAATTGCACTGCGTCGTTTCGATCCAGTCGGTAAGTGCAAGTGCAGCCAAACGGACGTCAGTTCATCTGCTTCTATTTAGAGCCCTCGGTCCTCCATGAAACTGGCACGCCCCAATGTGCGCTTCGTTGTAAATCGTCTAACAGGTAGCGCTTGCTCGGACACCGGAGACCCTATCAATCCATATCTACTGCTTGTCAGAAACTCGCTTGCAAGACTCGAACTATGGGTTTACCATCTGATCCCCAACCTGGGACCAGGCTCCGATGGCTGGGCCATGTGTTACACATGCTAGCCCACCGACTCCCGCGACGTGCGTTGTTTACGCGCTGCGGGTGTGGATAAGAGAAGAGGAGGGGTGGCCAAACCATGACTTGGTCAAAAGGAATGAGGGCCCTTACTTCGAAGTTGGCCTCGGTAGGAGTCTCTCGACTCCCTGGTTGGGGACCGAAGCACGATGAACACGTTTGGCTGGCTATACTTATTGACATGGCTAGGAGCCGACCTCAGTGGCGTTTGTGTTGTGAGTTTCTTTGTTCCCCCTCCCCCAACCACCATCTCATTTATTACGCGTGATATAACTCCTTTTTTGCGGCACAATAACCGGCTGTTAGCTCTCCGAAACGATGTCCATCCGTTACTGATGACTCAGCCAGCGTGCCTCTGTTTCATGTTGTTTTTTTGTATTGCGGCACCATAGCCTAGGTCTTTTCCACTTGCAGCTAACAACGTGCGACACTGGTGATATTTTCTCATTTCGTTTGTTCGGAGATAAAGCGGCCTCAAATGATGGTGGGAGCATTGCTCTTAGCCCCCAGGCTGTATCTGCTTCGCTCGATTGGATCCCCATGAACAACCGAATGTGCGCTGTCAGATTGGCTGGCTCGTTCAAAGCATCTAAGTTTCGTGAAAAGAAGCAGTGCTTGTTTGTCATTGTGGCCTACACTTCCACAAATTGTAGCGCTGACTCGGTGAAAGACGACTTTTATCTCCAATTAAACGCGCTCTTCCGTCACAGAAAAGGTACGGATACTGTGGTACTTGCTGGTAATTTGGACTTCCAAGTCGGAAAACTGTCCACTGATGAGCTTCATCTGGGCGGTCAGCACGGTGTAGGCTCCGGTAATGATAACGGTGAGCGGTTGCTACACCTGTGTGAAGATATTGGTCAGTTTCTCGCGAGCACTAACCACAGACACAGCACCTGCCGAAAGGTGTCATAGTGCCCACAAGCATCGGACCAGCCATGGACACGAATCGATCGCATTGCGATCAGTTACCGCTGGAGAGGATGCGTTTAAAACTGTCGCTCGATTTCTCCTTTTTCTGTGTATTGCGGCACAGTAGCTGAGGTGTTCCCAACCTCTAGCTAACGTGTATGATGATGATGATGTCGCTCGATTTGGAGCATGAGCGTGGACTCTGACCATATACTTGTTTGCGCCGATCTCCGGGTGCGTTACGTTGAACGTCCCAACGGCGCTGTAAACACATAGGTATTTGACAGATGGCGAAGCCAGATGTTCTGCACGCGTATAAAGTACGCTGGCATCTGACCTGAGTTAAACTTTCTTGAACACAGTTGAAGATCACTGGTCGCATATCCACCAGACGTTATTTGCAGCAGGCTTGTCTTCATGTGGCAGATCAAATTGGCAACCTAGACATCGGGTCTCTATGTTGTCTCTGGAACTTCTGGATTCTCGCTGGCGTGTTCCAGCTAGAAGCGAATACAATGAGATTGGCAAAGCTCTTAGAGCGAAACTCCGTGCAAGCCTGAAGAAAGACCGCGAAGCGTGCTGGTGTCATCGTGCCTCGGAGATGGAAACAACTGCTGCCCTTGGTAACCATCGGAAGTTATTCCATCTGATACTAGAAACGGGCAGCAGGAAACCTGGTGTTAGCGAGACCATATGCGATGAGACTGGACAGCTGATCTACATCTTGTAAAAGCTTGGAGCGTTGGGCCGAACACTATGAGAAGCAGTTTAATCAGTCAGAGTTGCCAGTTTCTTCACCGGCCAATAAGCGCTGTACTCCTTGGACCATCCCCTTGGATGCGCCCGTACGCGCAGTAGTCGAACGTAAGATCAAACTGGTGAACTTGAAAAAGGGCGATAGAGCAGATGGACTTCACCCAGCCCTCTTCAAATTAGAGGGAGCTGTTCTTTTGGATGATTTGCATAAGTTATTAGTGAGTCCATAAAAGCAGGAGACTGTCCCGACAGACTGGAGCCGATCGGTAATAGTTCTAATTTTCAAGGGATGCCCTCATTCCCAATGCGGCAATCATATGGAAATCGGTCTGATCTCCAGTGCCTCTAAGTTACTTGCCTACACTATTGGTACCCGAGAAAGCCAGGTTCGTGAGGAGCGAGCCGGGTTTCGTCGAAATGGAGGCTGCATTGACCACATCTTCACATGACGTCAGTTGTTGGGGCACCGCCTTGTTTATTGGCGCCCACAGTAGTCTTGTTCCTCGACATCAAAGGGGCTTTCGACTCGGAGAATCGATCTGCTCTTTGGGACTGTCTACTCAGGAAAGGTACGCCCGAGAAATATGTCAGTATTATCCGAGCGCTATACGCGCGTAGCTCGGGCAGAGTAAGGGTTTACGCAAGCTGTCGCTGCCCTCCAATATCTCCAGCGGTGTAAGACAAGGATGCCCACTGTCAACTTTCTTCTTAACCTATGCTATTGATGAAGTCATAGAAACGGCATTCGCCTACCACGACATAGAAGGTATGGAGCTGTTCCCAGGTGAACGGCCCCTCGACTTGGATTATGCCGACGACATTGTGCTCATCTGTAACAGCTTCCGAACGTGCCAAGTTGCACTAGATAAATCAGCTCTGGCTGCCAGTCGTTTTGTTTGTGCTATGCACCATCGAAATGCACATTTCTTCCCCAAGACGAGCAGGGACCCACTCCTGTACTGACCCTTGGAGGAGATCATCTAGAAGTCGTCGGGAAATTCAAGTATCTGGGCAGCTATAACAGTGCCAATGGAAAGGAAAATGAGATCATGAATTGTACAGCAAAAGCTCGGTGTACTTTTGCTAATCTCCGCCTCTGTGGCGCCGGCGTGACATAACTCTCTCTCTCTCTGAAGAGCAGAGTTTACAATGCAGTCGTCAGAACAGCCCTCCTGTACGGTTGTGAAAAAAGTATATATATATATATGTATATATATAAATATATATATATATATATATATATATATATATATATATGGTTAGCAGCATCCGGTTTCGGGTTTGCCTGTCACTGTGGCCAGCCACAGGACACCTGCGCCTACAGAAGGACCATGGGTGGCTTGCGCTGCACCACCCACACACTCCATATCCGGTGTCAACCCGAAGGAATAAGACTGGGAGCCATGTGGATGGGAGCCACATTTCATCAACGGAGCCGGTCCACACTCATTTAACAAGCACAACAGAAGCATTCCGGCTAAATTGGGAAATCATGCACACCAGACGTACACATGGTGGTGACTAGACTGTAATGAGC
>CALYDF020007944.1:0-12079 GCA_944474145.2 Dicrocoelium dendriticum | reverse complement strand
CTTATTTGAGTTTCATCAGTACCTTTGGTATACCATTCGACAGAGCTTCTTTAAGGCTGTCAGACAACATATAAATACTGTGCATCACTGGATACCATCGTTACAGGCTATTTTTGCCATCTCACATTACCACCATATTTTTACGTGCATTTCACTGCACAAAGCCTGTGTGATTTTGGCTACCGTGCGCCTAGTGATGCACCACTACCAAACCAGCTGACCGGAGCAAACAACTGAGGCAGCCCAAACGGCATGACCAGCGCAATGTAAAAGTGCATACGAACCACTGATCCATGGGCCGGAGAAGTTTGTCGACCGGGAATCCAGTGAGTAACAAACCCAAGGTCAATCGTAGCTCAGACAAGCAAAGAACAGAGATCATCTCAAAAATCACGTGTTTGTTCTTTGCCAATTCCTACGACGCAACAAATGTGAACATTACACGTAACAGAGGTAACAGCGTAGCGACAGATAGGTTGTGGTTCTGTGACTTATGTTCAGATAGTCCCATATTTAAGATTGCTCAGACGCTTACGATTAAGTGTGAGATCTTGGCTGTTATGTCGGCCGAGCAAAAGGAACTGATCGCGGTATTGGGAGGGAAAATCTCAGAAATCGTTGCAGGCTAATGCATTACCTAGACCGAATCCCAGACCTGTTAAAAACCAATAGTTCTAAAGCAACAATGCTACCCAGTTCAGCGAAAGGCAAACACCTTTAGTGATAAACAGCAGTGAAAACAGGCCGGTTGAACTGTCTCCAAAGTCGCACGTAATGCTCCAAAGCATGCAGAGTTACGCACAAATTGCACGATCACCTCCGTCAGTAGCTGGGAAACAACAAGTGACTCCTACAGATAGTGCAACTAACGGTGTTGCACGTAAAAAAAATCTTGCTATTGCTTTGGCTTGTTTTCCATGGAAGACAAGCCAGACACACGCACTCGACAAACCTACGCTCACAAGGAACTGCAAAACAAATCATTACTACGCAACCAAACGGCGTTGACAGTGACATGTTCAAATGTCTCAGAACCCACTTGCGAATCGCTAAAAGCTAGACAAGCCGAGGAGCCAAACCGCTGGCCTGAAATAACCTGCGCACTCGGACTGAAACTTCTCTCAACTAGTCTTACACGCCTTTCACGAAATCAATCATCTCCACACGTAGGGGAACCTCGGTTACTACAAGTAACATTTGACAACACACGCACCTGGAAGTTCTCTTAGCAAGCCACATTCTAGGGAACTCTTCTGTCAGTGTCCGTAATTTTCCCTACAGGCCGTGGGCAGAAAGACAAAACCGGAAATCCAACCCTAGTGCGTCACGTCAAAATGAGATGAATACAGTGACACTGGTTCATTGTGTGCCAGAATTGAAGCATGACGATAACAGTGAACGGCAAAAGTACGACATCGTAGAATGTAGATAAATCACAGAGCTCTACGACATGCAAACTGTCGTGGCTTTTGAGGTCACCCGTCTAGTTGCCTCAACAAACCACCAAGGCAGCGGGCCACGAATTTTGAAAGTTACCTTGGCTATGCCCGAAATGGTATCAGTGGCGATCCAAGCGTGTCATGACAACAGGAAACTTGGGCCACCAGAAGTACGGTTAAGATCATTCCTTCAATTAGTACAGACCTCAGATACAGATGAGCCAGTCTCGGTTGTACCTGTCTCAGATCAGCCAACTGTGCAAGCAACCATTTCAAAAACTTCAGCAGACCGGCACTATTTGTGCCGGTCACTCACAGTGAACCGAACACCTAATGCGTCAATAAATACAATGCTGCTTCACCAGCACTTGGGTTCCCTTCTAAACTATCGGAACTGCGCTATCAACATGAAACCATAACTTGGGACCTCACAGCAGTTACTGGATCTTGGCTTTCAAACGACATACTTGATCCAGAGATTGAACTCAGTGAGCTGTCAGTCATTCGAAATGGTCCTCCATTTCGCGGCGGCGGTGTTGCCCTCTACTATAGAGATTACTTGAAATGTGAGGCTCTTACCGAAAATTCCCTTGTTATTCCCGATGCACTATTTTGTCGACTGCACCTAGCAGGTCGAGATATTGGTTCACAGAAGACGCGTGATGCATACCTCTTAGCGGTTATCTATAGGCCTCCGAATTCGTCAGCAGACAACGATAACCTGTTAAAAGCTCTCCGCTATGCTGTTTCACAAAAATACTCACTATCTTATAATGGGTCACTTCAATGTACCTACAATAGCATCAATGTCCCCTAATGGGCCACCATTTGAATCGAAGCTCCTTGATTTCATGGATATGACAGTTTTGTATAACCATCTGCAGACACCGCGGTTCAAACATACCATCACTCCTGGACTTAATCCTGACTAATGAAGTGTTGATGGTTGAGTCAGTAGCATACGATCCTCCACTGGACCGTAGCGACCATCCAGTCCTAACGTTTGGTTATGTGTGTTACGCCAGTATTATTGATAAATAAAGAGGGACTCAACGAACTATTACGGACTATTATAAGCTGCACAACTTAACGGCAACCGTTGACTGGGACCTACAGACGCACAGTTCAGCGAATGACGCATGGAATGAATTGAAAGATACAATTAACTGGGTCATACAATCATCATCGAAGGTTGTGCCATTGCGAGCATCGCGCCGGACCAGTACGTGGATCCGAAACAGAACACGTAAATGGAACAACAGAAGAGATGCGATCTGGAGGCAACATTCGATAAGCCCATGTGATACCACATGGCAGAATTACAAAGTAATCAAATTACTGCACATCGCTCATTAGAGTCGATAAGTACGAATTTCAGGAGACCATGGTGCTGAAATTTACGAGTAACACCAAACTACTATACGGATATATGAATGGCAAAAGAAAGGTTATGCCCGGAATACCACCACTCAAGACGGCCAGTGGCCTAACAACTACTGCTGTGAATACCGCGAGCACTCTACACCTTCAATTTGGCTCGGTAGCTACAAATACCATAGAACCTTCACCCTATCAAGTCCCATCAAATGTCGTTGGCTTACCTAGTGTCACTACCCCAGCAGCTGTTGCAAGCAAATTACAGTGCCTTTGGGATCGATATGATGTGCCCAAAAGTACATAAAACCCTTGCTTCCACCATAGCAGCACCACTTGCAACCTCTTTCCACGGTCTGCTTAACTCCCATACACTCACATCTGATTGGAATAATGGAAATATCACTCCAATCTACAAAGTAGGTGAGCGATCGGATCCTGCCAACTACCGACCTATTACTCTCCTTCCTGTTTTATCAAAAGTGGTGGAATCGGTAATCGAAGATGAACTGACGTAATGCTTTGGAAGTCTACAAATAATTTCTAATGCCCAACATGGTTTCAGATGCAAGTCTTGTCTCACCAATTTACTACTTACTCGGGACTCATGGACCAGGGCGGCTGATGAAGGAATCCCCATAGATGTGGTTTACTTGAATTTTTAGAGTATTCGGCAGGGTCAATCACTTTCCTCCAAAAGTTTACTGTCTACGGTATCAACGGTTCACTGCTCAGCTGGTTGGAAGACTACTTTCACGACAGAATGATCAATGTAAGAGTAGCGGACACTCACTCTGAAAGCCTGTGCGCCTCCAGTGGTGTACCGCAAGGATCCGTCCTCGGTCCGCTACTGTTTTTAGTCTACATTAATTACCTTCCAGCAGCCATTCTATCCCCCATGCAAATATTTACAGACGATGCTAAAATATGGAGAGCAATTCGCTCAGCATCCAACCGTGTCTGTCTTCAGGATGATCTAGCTCGGATTAACAAATGGGCAGAAGCGAACTAGGTCCCACTGAACCCTGCAACGTGCCACCTATTGACGGTGCGCAGCAACTTCGTCAACACATATCTTTTGGGGTAACACGTCCTGCAACACGTGACTAGTGAACGCGACTTGAGTATACTCGTGCAAGAGAATCTTGGCAATTCGCTTCAATGTTTGAAAGCAGCAAGTGTGGCGAACTTGAACTTGAGGCTTTTGTGGCGAGCTCTGGGCACCTTTGAGCCTCGGCTAGTACCAATGCTGATTAACTCCTATATTCATCCTGATGTTGCAGATGCAATTCAGGACTGGTGTCCATGATTAAAACGGAACATTCGCTTATTGAAACAGCTCTAAAGAAGAGCCACAAAGGCAATGCGTGCTATCCAGTATAAGTTACGAACTACGTCTTCGTGTAGTCGCTGTGCTCTCCTTAGAATACCGACTGCTTCGCGGAGATCTTATTCTCACATACCGGATACTAACTGAAGGCGAGCAACTATCTACATCACTGTTGACCCTAGCCTCTTACAAACAATGCCGAGGCAACCACCTGAAACTAATGACGCAACATTCCTGTTTGAATTGTAAAAAGTATTTTACTCACTTGGAATCTGTTCTCACTGGAATGCATTACCAAGATATGTGGTGGACGCATCAGATATGACGACATTCGAAAGACTCAGACTTTTATCTTAGTGATAAACGCTACACAAGTTTGATAAATTGCAATGGTTTAACCACTGATACTTCACGTTCCACATTGGAACATTTTGCTTTTAATTTTCCTTTGCGTATCCATCCTGTGAGTCTTGTAAAATTATGCTTTTTATCCCATCATCCACTATTGAACTATTGAGCATCAAAGAATTTGGTGTAATGCTGTGCCGATAGCATATACAGCTGTACTTCGGGGTTGAGAGTTCGATGTTTCAGTTGGTACACCAAGTTTCCAGCTCGTGCAAATCTTCTTGTATGTTGGCTAGGGGGTTAATGATATTCTCAGGATTGAACTTATAAACAATCTTGATGTCATCGGTGAATACTTGTAGTTTGCTTTGTTTTATGACACCGAAGACCTCGTTAATGTACATCAAAAACAGGTGTCCCTAGGACACTTCCTGGGATCACGCTACTTTTGACTTGTCTATTTATGGAAGTACTGCATAGTATTTCGACAGCCTGATGCCGATCAGAAAGGTAGGATGATATCCAAGAGTGTAAATTGCCAGTTATGCCGAAAGGATGTACTTTAGATTGAAGCTTCCCATGTGGTACCCAATCAAAAGCTCTACGCATATCAAGTAGATGATCAGGCGCTTACCACGATCATTGGAACGAGTAACGAAGTATAGACATCGTACATGACAATTTATGCATGACCGTGTTCTTAGAAATCCGTACTGGGAAATGTAGATCAAATTCCGGGACGATAAGAATTCGACGACTTTGGCTTTTATTGCCCTTTTCATCGTTCTACACAGAATGGAGGTATGGCTGATGGGCCGATAGCTCGTGTGTACTTGACGTGGGCAACTTTTATGTCTAGATGCAACGTGCTCATATTTCCACACATCTGGAACAACCCCAGATCTCATGGATAATGTGGGAACATTTTGCAGTGGTATGGGGATATCAAGGCCTCCGAATTTGAGCACAGCAGACGGTATTCCATCCGGACCAGAAAAGCTTGATCTCATTGAGTTGATCAGAGTCCTTATGTCCGATTGCTCGAATTCAACAGCGCTGATGTAATCTGCAGTTTTAGCAAGGATGTTCACCATCGATAATATGCATGGCTTTACAAAAAAACGATGAAAAGTATTTATTGAAAACCTCACACATCTGAGCGGGTTTCCAGAAAGGCTGTTGTCAGGTAGTATAATGGAAAGTGATACGTCATGCTTGAACTTGCTCCTGAGCTTGAATGATCTGGTCATTTCCTTTGGTTTATCGCAGGAGGCTAAGGCACTGCTCTCGTCTCTGAGAATTTTTGAGGACGGATTTCTTTCTAAAAATGACTATTTGATTTTATTGAATTAAGAGGCTAAAGTTGTTAATCTTTTAAGTCTAGGTCGTAGATTCTTCAGCTTTCGTGTGCTATGCGACGGATTGATGTTCGGAGAGATTCGGGAGATTTGACCCATCAATCTGGGAGATTTGACCCATCAATCTTCCCAATGATGCACAATTCCTACGTGCGCCCGCATGTTGAATACGCTATCCAAGCTTGGCAACTTTGGTTGGAGCGCGACCTAGAAGCGATAGAGGCACCACAACGAAGAGCAACAAAGAATGTAAAGGGCCTGCGCTATCACTCTTACCACCGAAGGCTGAAGTTGCTGGGAATTTTCAGCGGGCGCTATCGAAGGCTGAGCGGCGATCTCATATTAGCGTATCAGATACTGAGTGACCCCAATCACGTACGCCGCCATTTGCTGAAACAGCCACAACACGCAGCTCAGGGGTAACTGCTTAAAGTTGAAGGAACAATATAGCCGTCTAGAGTGTCGACGGAATTACTTTTCCCTTCGGGTTTGCAAACCCTGGAACGCACTCGCAGACTCAGTTGTATCCTCTCCTACCTTGGATGTTTTCAAAAAACGACTAGATGTTGCTCTTACCTCCCAACATTTTGTTACCTAAATTCCTCTATTGCGGATTACGCCAAGCATGCTTTTCAACAGGACTTATGTATCAAATGGACCTAAGTGAGCGGCCATATTCTACTTTTCTCACTCCTTACCTCAACGATCACTGCACCCCAGTGTCTTTCTGAACGTCTACACTCGATAATTTATTTTAATTTTACACTGATGTTAATTATCAAACTATTTATCTCGGCAGACGTTCGATAGATGACCCAGACATATTTTGATTTCATCGTATTCACCGCAACCATCCTACGGGACGTGTCAAGCACTTGCATTTATCCCGTGATAAATCATTGTTCATTGGACTCATCTTAAGGGAAGTACGGCTATGACGCATCGGAGAGGATATCTAGACACAACATAATGTTTTTCTATACCACCTCAGCTGCAAGTTAAGGTTCAGAGGAAAGGAAGTAGTTACCCCAGTCTAGCGATATCAATCTGACTGCAAAATCATTCTAGTTAATATTGTAATAGTCACGGAAACTCATCTTGTTAGATGCGTCGTGATTGTAAACAATTCCTTCAAAGCAGATCTCAGCTATCTTGTGCTCACACCTAGGATGGCTAGGGAGGATGCATTTACTTCTAAGACATGTCTTTTGTAAATATTAGGTCTAGCACCTGTTCACCTCTTGTTAAAGATGGAATTTATCTTATCCAATCAGTTGCATGAACTGCTAAAACGAAATGGATATGTTTGAGTGGGGACCGTGATGTATACTAGATCTCAGGCAGATTGAAATCTATACCAACAATTTTCTGAGTTGCCGACTGCTCAGAGGCATATGAGAAGACTTCCGCGAGGTGATCAAAATCCGCTTTACGACATTATGATGGGTTGTGCACACAACTAATAAGGATGACCTTGCACTTACTTTGAATTTTACTCCACAGTCATGAAGGCTATTTACAGGTGGGCCTCACACAAAGTTTGCATAGGGTTTATTGTTCACATATATGTGGCAACTGCCACCACGGCGGAATATACGACTACTGTTACAGCTTCGGAACTTTGGGATGTAAAAGTGTGCATCAGAAGTATGTTCGTTTTCTCAACTCACTGGCAAGTACCATGTCAGGCTGGGAGCGAAACAGTAGTGAACGTAGGTGTTGCGTGTTGTTGTTGAGAGACCGAGTATTTAAGTGGAGTAATCTCACATATCCATGTTGCTTAGATACAGTTACTGACGGTTTGTATATGGTTGAGCAAAGGGCATCATCCCATGCAATGGAAGAACTTGCCTGAGTACAGTCGGAGTACACGCTGCTGGTTTCAGGTACGTTTGGGCTAAGTTGATGCTTTGTAAGAAGAACCGCAAAGGCCTGCCGATTCATTGGGGTTGGCGGTCGTGTGGCCGCCGATAAACCTAAAAAGGGAGCTTGGTATGAATGGGAATCAGACGGTTGAACGTCTTTTAGGACACTATTTGAAGCCATCGTTCAGTAGTGCATTTCCCATCCTTGTGGCGAACATCACCCTCGAGGTCTTGATAGTGAGAGCGTCCGCCATCAATCTCTACGTGTTACGTTCGGGTCCAAGCCATAAATATCTGCAGTTGAATAATCCAAACGAAAAGGTCACCGGTTGTGGAAGTCAGTGCCGGAAGCGAGCAGCGTCGAGAATTTTGCTACCTTGGATCTTTACAAATTGAGATCGCGTATCGTGTAGCCTACTAAGAGTTAAAACATAATCTAGGCGATGATCAAAATATGTTATACATAAGATTGAGCACCATTTATATTGTAAAAATATTTAGGGTACTAGTGTAGGAGCGCGGATCTCAGTTAACACGGAAATGCCCCGGAAGCAGCAGGAGATCGGGACTAACGCGGAGACTGGGAACGGGAATCGTCAACCCAGCTCGTGGCCTACGATGCAAGCAGGGAATGTGTCGTCAGCGACAAACGATACCGCGGCCACGCCGAGAAGAACAAAAGGCGACATGAAAGGGAGCCCGACTTTCCCAAGTGATATGCCTTTATCTACGGCCCCAGGAATCGGCCCGACCAGAGCAACACAGCCTCGAGCAAGCAGGTCGAGAGCTTTGGTACGAATCCAGTCTGGATAGCTGCGACGCAAGGGAGCAGAAATGTGGGCGGAAAACGACACATTCAGTGTCCACGTCGGATCAGCCTAATGGCGCTTAGTGGACACCACTTCACTCGGCGTAACGTGGTGCGTCGTAAGTGGGAAACACGGCTATATTTGTGGGTGTGCGTGGGACATGGGTGTGAACCTCTCAGCGTGCAATAAACAGCGTCCTCCCCTACCGTGTCGTTCTCGCTACACTAGTAGTCTCGACGGCTTCGCATTGATCACTCCCCATTTTGCCGTCCATGTTTATCGGTCCGTACGTTCGGTTCGTTCCGATCTACTTTTGCTTTGTCTACGGAAGCGTCCACCTTAACTCATGCTAGGTCGCGTCACTTATCCGTCCGATACGCTACGCCTTTGTTTGTGACAACGCTGTGCTTTGTTCATTCTATACATCATCCATCAACTGCAGATCACACGGCATGAGACAACTATGCGTCTGCTTATGATGTGCCACTTGTCTTGCATTTCAACACAATTCAAGCTTTCTTCGTAACCGACTTTCCTCATTGCTTGCACATCACTCTGTTCAGTGCATGCTTTCCAACGGAAACCAGTCCTATTGTCCGATATGCTCCGTCCCATCCCTACCCTCATCTCTTTTAGGTTATAGGCTTGGTGATCAGTGATCTTCCATTGTAGCCCTCGGACTGCCTCATCGGTGGTCACCTTTACCACTAGCATCATGTAGTATCTATTTCCCGAAAATGCTTGCTGTAAACTTCTGCAGTAGGGCTGATCGTAATAAAGCAAGTTGCTGCATTAACAGCGTAGTCGAGAATGTTGCTACACTAGTTTTAAGGAGTATGGGCAGCAAGTCTACGGACTCGATCAATCAAACATACAAGTTACGCAACGATTGACCACAAAGTACCTGGTTGAATGTCCATTATGTGGATATGGACTGTTTTTTTGGCCAAATGCCAAAGTATTGTGGTGCGAAGTCAAAATACCTCCAGGTTTCATAGTATTATCATCCAAAAACCAGTTGTTTTCCCCTTGATCGAATCCCATCCTCGGAATTGCTTCAGGAGATGATTGCGATTGTTTTCGTGCTGATAGGCCACTTGACAGTGTTTCGAAACCAGTAGAGGAGCATTACTGTTGCAGGAAATGTAAGTAACGTATTTATTTTTGTACTATTAATAAGTCATGAGATGCCGCAGTGAAATGATGCAGAAATATTCGAGAGGAAATCTTAACGGAAATAACCAAATTGGATGTTTATAGATGTATGAGAAATTGGAACAAGCGACATCTTTTTACAAATATATACGATATAGCAAATAATGGCTTGCCGCCGCCTGCTCGCGAAACCTACTGGGTAGACGCTTGAACTAACGATTTACTTATTCGATGATCCTTCAAATTTTAGTTTTTGCTCCATCCATCCTACGGAACTTGTCAAGCTTATGCTTTTGTACCCTTGATAAATCATTGTTCATTAATGTTTTGACATCACGAACTCAGATGATTATCGTTGCTGGCGCCTCTCCATTTTGAAGTGGACCACTGGTTGCCACTTTGGATTTCTAAAGTCAGGGGCTATTATTGCAGAAGAACTCAAGTGCATCTGCTGAGATGCAAACTCATTGGGCAGTAGCAGCACGACTTCCGCCGAAACTAACGATTTACCACAGAACTTATGTTAGCTCATGCCAACTGGGCTGAATCTGTCGATGCTTGGGAGGCGGGACTTGACATCGCCTGTCTTTATTTCTCGAACGCTTTAGACTGTCTTCATCAGCGCATTCTTCTTCACATTCTTTACGTCTATGAGATCGGTGATCCTATCCTGCGTTGTACACTTTGCTTCCTCCTCCAACATTGCCTGAATGCGACAGTTCGTAGCGTCTTGTCTGACGATAGAGTTGCATTGCGGTGTTCCACCACGCTCAGGGTTAGAGGCATGCCCACTCCGGATCTTCGCAAATAATAAGGTTATTACTGTTCGCAGATTATCCCAACATATGGTGGGGTATTAAAACTATAAACGATTATCTGACACTGTAACGCGGGCTCGGCAAGGCCTAAGACTGGGCAAATCAAAACATTGTTAAAGCAGCTAAGTGTAAAACAATGAACACATCAGCACGAGTATCGGCTCGAAGCGCATCTTTGTCTGCGCGATTCTCATGAAAATGACTTCGGTTGATCAAAACAGGTCTAAAAGGGATGATAAAAGCCAGTCGACACTTAAGCCTCTTGCGGATGGCGTTTGGTCAGTTCGATGTCACTAACTTTTCGCAGATGGCCGACTTGTGTGTGAGGCTTCGACTGAAATACACCATTCAGGTCTGACGACCGTGGCGAAAGCACGATCTTGCTGTTTTTGAGATCCCCCTACGAACAGCAGCTAAAAACATTGTGTGCTTATTCCGTCTTCCTTTCCAACTGCGGAGTGATCGCATAGTGATGTGTCAAATCCTCAGGGACCCAAACCGTGCATGCCGTCACTCACTGAAACACAGCTATATCTCTCCGTATGGTCATCATTTAAATTTGGTCATGCTACATAGCCAGTTAGGATGCGCTAGAAGTTCGCACTTCATGTGTGCCAATCTTGGATCACTCTTTCAACTTCTGTTATATCTGCTGCTGCTGTGATATCCGCATTCGAAAACGATATTGCATCACTCTGCCTACACTACATGACAACCCAGGTTATCGGAATATGCTATGACGTCTCTAAGGGTATACGCATGTAAACCTTAAGGCGAATCCACAGATGTGCAGCATTTCTCTGCACGTCCTTTTATTTTGCTCTTTCACCTAAAGGAATCGTTGATTGTTTGCTATTTTAACAGTAAAAATACGCTGTTCTATTATAGTCAGTTAAAAATGTACTGTGGTGTTACCTTTGGCTATGATAACAATGTCTGTTGAAGGCTTTTGCACTCATGAAACTTGTAAGGTATCAAACTTTTTCATGGCACCTTCGAGAATCTCGGTATGTCACAAGGTCAATCTTGCTCCTAGACGTGAATCATGAGGTTCGTCATCTCTGGAAAATTGCACATCTAATGTGCGTCAAACCAAATGGGCTCTTGTACGTACACCCCCTTCTCTCATGTAAAGGGTCAGTCAGCATTGGCCAATTCACCCTACCATGCATTCGTGCCGATGACATACCATTACCACTCGTTTTTTGACATCTAGCTATTTCACGTTGTTAGGGAACGACTTTATTAGTTTGCCATTCAGTCGGTAAAAGGGCAAGCCGCTTACAACCACGAGTCATTGTTCCATTGATGAAGCTGCTGTCATATTGGCGTCGTCGAAGGCATCGGCACGCAAAGAGTGCCATCAGATCGATTGCCCTAACAAATAAGACCAGTTCGGCTTAGCTACCCTGGTGCGGTTAGAGTCACACGTATTAACAAAGGCGCTTATGTGCGATTTCAATTAGTATTACGCTGTTTACGAAAGCAGTGAAAGCAACGTATGGATAATTCAAGGTATCCACTGAGAATAATCATTCAGGCGGGTTATTAACCACTAGTTTTCTTAGCTGCCAATGTCCCTC
>CALYDF020007943.1:0-12090 GCA_944474145.2 Dicrocoelium dendriticum | reverse complement strand
TTTGCTTGTCGGTAAGCCAGCAGAAGTGCAAACTGTAGGCATGCAGTTTGTATGAACCAAACGCACAGTAACTACAAGGGTGTATGTCGTACCAACTTGCCAGAATAGAGCTATAGGTGGCATATAGTTGGAAGAAGCAAAACAAGGATGCATGCATACCAACATTGTGGAACCAGCCAGGGCATATCGAGCAACAGCACAGCGGCGTCCGAAGACATAAAGCTTCCTAGCAAGCTAGACAAGAGGCGGCCTAAGGTAACCGTAGGTAGAGGTGGGCCTCCTGAACTTTATAATTTTGCCCTCCGTGGTCCAAGGCGTTACAAAAGCATGCTAGCAGCAAAGAAGACAAGGTACCGGTGCTGCGGCGTATAGAAAAGTATTCACCCCCATTTCTTTGGGACGGTGGTCAAAAGACAACGCAAAGTCAAGAGCTAAAGTGGTAACAGCACAGGGAGTTTAAACCATATAGTGAATAACTCACGCGAAGAATGGAATAAAGGAGCTAATACAATTATGGAAAAAAGGACCTGTAAAATAGTAGAGAGAGGTAAACACTGCTTAGGAAAGCTAACCCAGGGGTATCAAAAACAGTAGAACTCAGAGGCTGGACATAGTCAAACCGTATTAATACGGATAGATCAACCAGTAAAGTGCACCAAAGCCGGAAGGTGATATTGCGCTAGAGCTAACTTATATGGCCAACCATTGAAATGACAGATGCTAAAAAATACGCGAATCCAAAAGAGTACGTATTGCAGGGAAGGATTAAGCGAGAGTGTGGATAAGACTTCTCAGAATCCAGTGGTGATAGGCTAGTGCTAAAGCAATAGATAAGGCACCTTTCCAGAGGCACAGGGAGGTGGTCGCTGCGGGGTACAGCATAGTACAGAAAGGATGGCAGGTTGAAGCCGGGTGGTGAACGACACAAGTGAGATGCAAAGGAGAGAGGCAGACCTTAACGTAAAACGGAAACATTGTTATGCGGGCAGAGAGGCAGGGCTAAATCGGAGGCCGGAGGAGCCAATAAACATAGGGAGGACCAGGCAGTAGGGAATAAATCAGGCGAGGATTACAATCAAGAGGTCACTGCTTTCGCGCAAAGGAGGGCAGTTGTAAATAGTAGAGAACTGAGCCCACGTCAGTGGACGATGCGAAGCAGTAGAATGCTAGCTTAGAAACCAGGAAGTGGAACAGGCTAGCATTAAGGATGGCGAGCCAGTGCCAGGAATACAAGAAGCTTTGGTTATACTATAGGGATATATGGAGCCTCAAGGAACAGACTCGTACAATAGGAGTAAAAACAGGCAAAGTTGTGGAGTAAGTCTAGTAGAGAATGGTTTATGCGGCTGATGCTTTCACTCAAACAAGAATGTTAATCAAATAGTAGAGAATATAGACTACGTTTGTGGCCGGCGTAGTGAAGCAGGAGTATGATATCCCCGTAGGTCAGAAGTGGAGCAGGCGAGCCGTAGAAATTGCGAACCGATGCTAGGAAGAAGACAGACTGGTTATTGTTCGCCGGCGTATGGAGCCTCAGGGGCGGACTGGTCCAATACGCTTAAAAAGTACGGGAAGCATAGTAAGTGACTGTAGGGATAACACGCAGTCGTACCCTTTACATAGGCATATGATAAAATACGTGAAGATCCATCACATGACAGGCAAAATAATGTATAGAGTAACGGTGGCTTAACCGAAAAGTGGATGAGACGCAATGAGCAACTGGTAACAAGCTAGTGTAGCGGAATTAGGGCGGCAATGGTCTAACAGACGGGGATGAGCATTACGGATTACTGTGTATTCCAGAAAGAATGGTGAAATAGGGCCGTTTGGTGAATAAGTAATAAAAGAACTATTTTATTCTCGAATTCGTCGAGGCGTACAAACTCAGGTATGATCAAAATACTCAGGTATTATCAAAATAGAATAGGCCAGGATAAAAATAAGGCAGACGGAAATGTGAGATTAGTACCTTCGTTGAAAAGCCGAGAAGCAATACTGAGTCGGAGAGCGGTTTCAATTAATATAGGCAGGACCAGGCACACACAGCAATCACTGGACTACTGGAATTTTGGGGCTGATGGTATTACGCAAAGTATGATCGTGGTCAAATAGTAAAAAGCTGTGAACGCCACAGTGGCTGGTGAAGTAAGACAGCAAAATCCTGGCCCAATAGAAAAAATGTGCGTCAGTCGAGTCTCAGGAAGTAAGAGCAGATAACAATAGAGAGAAGGTGGCTTGTCTATAAAGTCCTTAGCATGCGCAGCCTTGGAGGAAGCGCTTGTCCAAGCAGATTAAGAAAAACAGCCAAGGTAGTGCAGTAAATGTAATAGGAACGGGGGTATTGTGCTGGCGCTAAGAATACCTTGGCAATCCTTTAAAGGTTTGACGATGGACTATAAGTGGAGACGACGAAGAAGAAGAAGGTTTACACTACGAAATGGTTGAGGCATATAAAGATCAAATGGTGGGAAACTGGGGCTGGAGAAATGAAGCAAGCGTCTACCTAATAACAGAGGGATATGACCACCACTGGGTACGGTATGTTCCAGTAGATAAAGTACACTGAGCCAAATAATGGATATGAGATGCGAGGGCTGAACTCTGTGAGACCGGCGTCAATAAGCGGTGAACACTTCTATAGGAAAGCCGAGAGACAAGATATGATAGGCGGTCGGAAAATAAACTAGGGGATAATTATGGAGCATCATAAAAAGCGATGGTCTCAAATTGGACGTTACAGGGCTTTGGTTGGGCAGAGCCTAGATCCTTTACACCTCGGGGTCTGGGGACGGATAGGACGCAGGAGACCTTGTAGATTAGGCCAGGGCCGCCAGCATGTTGATTGTAGGCAGCCAAAGGAAGGCGAAAATAAAAGTAGTGTCATCCGAAATGGAAGAGGTTAGATTGGACGTGGCTACAGGAATTCCGGGCCAACAGGTCGAGCAGCTTCATCAAAATAAAAGGGACTATAACAACGTTCATTATGCTAAGGCTTCTACATCTGCATATTCTATCATCAATAATCTATCTAGCTTTTACTGCTGTTCTGCGTTACGTACGCACCAACACGGTGTATCGTCTCTTCTCTATCGAGCTTACTATGCATATAGCTTCTGATGGATCATTCGGAGTTGTTGACTTATTCTTGGCAGAGGTGTTACTGCAGACTATGGCAAACTGATTATGTCCCTACACACGCGTCCCGCGCTCGGGACAACCAAGCCTATTCATTATATATCTGTTCCATTTGTACAGTTCAACCCGTGAGTTCTGAACCTTATACTTTCATTGTTACAATTGGCATGAATCGTCTGTACCTTTTTTGCCCACCTGATCATCTCTTCGTGTTGTGCCTAACGCAAACAAGCATAAAATATTTATTTATTTATTTTCATCAGAAGGTTGTGCATGCAACGTTTCTACGACCCCGCGTAATTAGAACATGGCAGCCCTAACGTGATCAGCGCTTGGCTTATGTACCTTCAGTGATTGACCCCGAAGCGTTGTCATCTGATTGAAACATAACGGTATGTTTGACTCAGGTTCATTCAGCCAGTAACTGTACGGTATGTAAACGTTAGTTTATTCCGTGGTCGCCTGTAGTTTAGCGGACACCTTCAATTTCAGAAACTAATAGAGCACCTAGAGCCTGCTTAATCCGTGCACCATTTTCTTGCCAGTCCTCAGACTTCATTCAAATCCTTTAATGTCGCGGATCAAATATGGTGACAGGCCTGCACCTTGTGGTTCAAAGATGGACAGACAAAATCCGAGAATAATATAACCAATTTGTTAGTTGTAGTAATTCTAAACAACCTATGGATCATGCACAGCATTCGGAAGGATTTGAAAATACGCGCTGCCCAATACTCACTGGATTTAATTTCGGAGGAAAGCAGAATACTTAAGTCGACTAAGCCATTCACTTGCGATACTGCATTTAAGCCAAGTTGATAAAGCTTGGAGTTATCTTGTTTCTAAGCGTAGGAATCATATTGGCAGATACCACAAACCTGACTACTCAAATAGCGGGTCCAGAGATATCTGAATGCCAAGAGGCATTTATAATCACTTACTGCATTCGAAAACAATTCATCCACCAACAGAATGATGGTACTTTGTGCTCGGCGGATAGGTCATTAAAGTGCACTGGAAAAAGGGGACGACTGAGAACCTTGGCTTGTGTAAATCAACTTAGAAAGGCTTATCGGAAAGCGAGTCCGGAGACTTCTCGAAAGCTTCTCTCACTTTTCTAGGACTGCCAAAGCCCAGTTCGGGATTTGCTCAGAAACGCCGCGGATGTTTAACTTAGACAAGGCAACGGTGCTGAAGGCTCTCAAAGGTAATCGTGCGGTCAACGAACAAAACGTCTGCTGCTTGTCCCAAATATTAAATCTTAGCCCAACATCCTTGGGACACTAACTATTTGGTCAAACAAGCGTTACCTCTGTGGAAACTATGTTGATGAGCTTATGAAGGTAAACTTAACCGTTTTTCAACACCATCTCAGACCAACTCCTTCAATAACTGAACCAGTGTGCTTGGCAAGTTAACCGGTCAGTAATTCTCAAAGAGCTGCCTATCGCCAACTTTGAAAACCAGACTAAGGATAGCCCCTTTAATCGGTAGTCAGGGGGCTTACGTAGCGAGCTCCTAGAAGATGGTGAGCAGTTTGCACAGCATATCGGGCAACTCGTACAACAGCTAGGGATGGATGGCGTCCGTCCCGGTAGGTTTGGTGGAATTAAATACGCGCAGCGGCGTGAGTATATAGGACCGGAAAAATAGGGATTATGCTGTGTAGATTTCCTTCTATAAATAGATACCTACCTAACTATTTTATTCTCGACGTCATCAAGGCACACCATATGCTTCCTAGACAAAATTTTACCAGTATGTGTCGCCCACAGGACGTTGTGTTGCATGCAATGGAAGAATGCCTAACAGGTAAAGATTTTGCAGAAATGAAATAGTATTGCCGAGGAACCCAGTCGTTTGAGGAGACGATAGCATGCGTTCATGCATGTGTTGTTTCCTGCTCAACCGTACCTCGTGTATAGCGAAGTGGTGTTGCGATACGCAGACAGGAATTTAGCTTGCATTGTGCGTATCAATAAGTGGAAACGTGGCGCTAATCAATTAGACAGCGTAAACCCTTGAGATGTGACTTCATTTAATGGCTTATCACATCCGTCACATGGCAGTGTTGTTAGATGGTTTGTGGCTTTTTATAGCCAGGAGGGTTGCCAGGCAAAACGCACCACGTCCTGGAACCGGTATTTAAAGTTCGGCTTAAGAGGTTGTTATGACTATGACAAAAACGGCACCACATCATGGCCAACTAATTACCACGCACATCTCTCTGACCCTTTCAAGCCAGTGTATGTGAAGCAAGAAAGGTTGCGTCTCCAGGAGTTACTTGTAAACCACGCAATTTCCTTTGTTTCACCAATTGGCGCACGCAAACCACTCGAGCTCTACCACATCGGTGGTTTACTATTCACAAATGCCTCTCGAGTGAAGGAGCTATAGGACGTTGTGGCCGCCTCCCTTCAAACAGCCCACGCTACGTCTACAAACTTCGTTAATACTAACAGGCGGTTTAGGGCTATAACACGGTTATCACTTCGGATGACATTTATGAGCTTCAAATACCTGCTCCTCCCACATAGGCGCGCTAGCCTCCTGTATGGTTTAAAGGCAAGTTACCCACTGCTAATTTCAAAGGCGGCTTGAGTTAGAAAGTTTAGGGGCGAGGCTGGGAAGCAACCTAGTCCTTCAAGTCATGGAAATGTTACATGAACCCAGGTAGGGTGAATATTTAGCGGTAACACCCGCGTTTTCAGCAATACTGCACACTAAAAATGTACTTCAAAAATATGAATTAATATATGTATAAGAACACAGTACTAGCAGAGCATAACTGGTTGGTTAGTTCTTGGACGACTTCGTTGCAATCCAGCACTAGTATATGTTGGCTGACCAGCGGTAGGCTCGTGTTCGGGCTTAGTTGGTTTACACTACTGGCTGTTTGAAGAGGTTGACAATAGGTACTCGGCCGGACTGCAAAACATGCAACTACCCCTTTGTGCTATGGTTGTAGCCGCGCACAAATGACCCACTGTGGACTTCTTAAATGAAAGCTGAAGTGGACATGACTCCCGCACGCATTCAATTTAGTGACACTGAGGTTTATTCGTGTTTATGTCTTTCGATCGCTCATTTGTTCAAGTGGAGAGACACAAAAGCACTAACACTTCTGGTTAGTCACGCAGTAGACAACTGTCCACTTCTGCTTACGTTTCCTCCATCCTTTTTAGCTTTCCGCAATACAGGTTGGGTTCAAATGATCCAAGTTTTATCCCCACTTCTGTACTCGGCACACCTCTTGCACTCCACCGGTTTCAATTAGCTCCGAAATAGCACCCACACTTGTTGACACCGACTGCCAGCACGGTTCTACCATCTCCTTAAGCATTGTTAGCGAGGTCATTCCTTTAGGCTTCGGAACTATCTCTATACGACTATTATTTTGTGCTATCCTATGGCTAACTGGGTACAAACATGTTGGCTTAAGGCTTTTGGTCGCATCGTTGTCTGTCTCCTCTATACTACCTGACCGCCCAGTATGTTATTGGCTTGTTAAAGCATGGGCTACTATGGCTTAATGTATTTTTCGACCAATTACAGCTAGTCATTTGCTAGCTAGTCATCCTATAGAATTGCAACCTTCAAAAATTTAATAGCTCCGGAACAATCTTTTGCGCAACTAATAAGCCTTTAACAATGAGTCTCGTAAGCAGCAGATGGTGGCTCGAACGAAACAACCAGTGAACACAGTCCTCAAACAGTTGTTCCAAGGTATGCGTCTAGGAGAGGCAGGAACATCTAACATATGGATTACGATGAAGACATCTCCCGGCTCGTACTCAATGGATGGTTCCATCCTTCTGGCTTTTTGGAGCAGCATCTACGCGAGATAGCCCCAAGTTATCGTCAATTCCGCCATAGTCTCTTCTCTTCCTCTGGCAGAGCAAGTGGCTAAATCGCAACGCCACCCGCTACATGACACCGACTAGCCCTAACGCGGCTCAGCAGTCGCCTACTTTATGCAGGTACATTGCAGTTCTCCCTCGAAATGTATCATATTATTTAATGACCTAGTAGCACCAGAAATCGTCCTCGGTTTCACCCCAGCGCTCAATAACTAACCTATAACTTAATAAGAGCAAGTCGACAGAGCCCAGCGGCCCACCGCAAGTAACATATGCTAGTGTCCAAGCCGCTTTGGCCCACAGGGGAAGCGGTGTAATATTTGCTGCACCTTCCCCGCGACTCAAACGGGGTAAATTCCATACAGTATAGCACATACCAATAACGTCAATGGCCTTTCCTCCGGCAGTGCCTTCCTATACCTACAGGATTGCAAATCTACAACAACAATCCTAGCTGTTTCCGGGCTCCTCCTGCACCTAGGTTGTCGACGCGGGAATCTATTCTCAGTCTTCGTGTTGACAAAGGCACATTCAGCTCTGCTTACAGTAAAAGCGTAATAACCATTTATTTGGTTTTATTAGGAACTTCTACTGTATGCTCATTATCTCGGCTGTTCCGGTTTCCATCATCAGCACAGGCTTCCTTAAAAGTTTCAACATCTTGGGCGATTCGAAAAGGGTAATGGCGAATATCGCAACAATGCACAGCGTTATGAGTACCAACGCAGCATCCCAGCCCTTAGTTCTCTGTACATCCACCCACAGACTTGCCCCTAGTACGTCGAAATTTTCTCTCCCTACCCTGAGCTCCTACAGCTAATGAACCCAATTTCTCCGGACTAAAGGCCCACCCATTTTATCACTTCCGAGCCAACCTTCCGCTGGGCAGGTCTGGTTTGCTAGGGCGTGTTTTGAGCACACAGCCGAGCTTGTAAACATCCTACCTTTGGATAGTCCCTGGTCCTCTCCAGGCAAGCTGGTACAAAACAAATTTTGGGACTGGCGTCCTTACGGTGAACACCGGGAACTAAGTAAAATTAGGTCCCCGACAGGCAACATATTCCGCAGACGCAGGACCTTACCGTACGCCTCACAGGTAAGACGCACAAGAGTAACATGGGGCTGTTTCGTGGTTATTACCAGATACCTGGCGACTCATCAACTAATCAATTAGCCTAGTAAAACCTTTCTACAGGAAAGGCTCGGGTGGCATTTTTACAGAGGGCTTAAAATAAAGAGGCACAGACATCCCTCTCTACCTTAAAATCACCACTATTCTATCCATGCAATCCAGTTAGGTTCCATTTCGCTAAAAGCACGCCCTAGTTAACCCACGGAAGTAACATGCCCTAAAGCAATAAGACGTACTATCACCAGCATAGTCACACAACCATAAGTAAAATCATAAGGAAATTGGTTAAGAAAGAAAGCTCTATCACTTCTATCAAGTACCCTCATAAGATAATCACTGCATGATGTCAACATGGTCCCTCGTGTCAGCCATGATTGCTTGCGCATTTGAATCCTCTCATTGAGTCAGTCGACCTAGGTACCACTTATATATTGATTTTCTTATATATGCAGTGGGCCTTCTGTTAGATTTCTCACGACTTGAGATTGGTCACGCTGAGAGTATACACCATAAAAAACACACTACACTCTTGGTTCAAGTAATAGACCTCGCTAACAGAAGTCAGTTAGCCTAAGTTGACAATCATTTCTCTAGCCGAAACCAGTTACCATGGAGATATCCAGGGCAGCGCAATAGGCATCTGGCTAGCCCTTAATTACATAAAATGTCATCCAGACTTTTAACAAAGCTCAGCAGGACCGTTTGCTTATTCCGCCATGGTTGGCTCTATTATCGGTTGCGCAAGCCATGAGGTTATGCTCCTCGCTACACAATCTGACGTTGCTGCCCTTGGGAAGTAATACACCACGTTCAAATTGAACCGCTCTACCGCTTTAAGCTTTATTAGCACATGCAGACGTGGCACATGCTCTCGACCCTCGATAATTCAGGGGTAGTTTTTTATCCACAACCACACTGTCCGTGAGTTAGAACTGCAGTACGTTAACATATGACACTAGGTTGTACATGCATAGTGTACAGTGGCTAAATCCAAAGAAGAAAGCTACGCAACTTGAGCTATTTGCTTCGACCAGCGCCAAATTTCCTGCGTTCAAGACCTTGCAAGTCCAGTGTTGGATTACCGTTCGTTGGTCTACTACAAAACAAGGCGAGCTGATCTTCAGGCTCTTGAAGTAGTCCAGCCTTCCTTCACTTGACAAAACCTGGCTTCAACTCATAGCTTCAGCTATCCCGCGAGTTGCAATTTACTATTCCTTTATCTACTGTGGCTTTGAAGGTTGAACCTGAACCTAACGCTACTGTTTGATATTATCCGCAAGCTAATTTATTCTCGCGGTTTCGCCTCCATCTTCCACATACGTAGCTTTATAACAATCATAATGCTGCTTGTACCCTAACAGTATGGAAGTCGCAACAAACTTGCCCGCAGGCTCCTTAAACTGCTACGCAACCATCGGGAACCAGTTACCTACGCATGTGCAATCCTGCACCTTGCCATTTGTATTCCTTGGTCCCGGCAACCAACTTACCGTTTTAACCCAAAGAACTCAGCCCACAACCCACCAGTAAACGAGGCCAATCGGAAAGGACCTGTAAGCAGTTGTCCAAAAGAATGGGTCCCCTTTCTAACTTCAGGTCCTGGTGAGCAAATATTGCTGCATGTATTGAATGCCTACCTATCGCTTTTAGTAGCTGAACGTTCCACTAGCTTATATGCAGCAACCCGGTTATGTTTTATTTGTTTGTTGCCTACCGATGGCTACACCGTAACCTTGCGATCGACTGGTCTACAACTTCCTATCACCAGATACTGGAGCTTCTATGCCGCATAAACTAATGGCTAGCAGCATCCGTTTTCGGCTTTGCGTCGCATGGCGGCCTCCATAGGACAGGCACAGGACGTGCGTGCGTACAGAGGGACCATGGGTGGCTTGCGCTGCTCCATCCTTAGCTCCATCCACAAATCCAGGTCCAGTGTAAACCCAAAGGAATAAAAGCTGGAGGCATGGTGTTGGCAGCCACCGTTCAGCAAAGGACCTCAGCCGCACTTCCGCAACATGTACAACAGTAGCCGCATTCTTGTCGATCAATATCGGGATCATGCGTACCGGACGTATATAAGGCGGTGGCTAAACCTTATTTTGTACCAATAAAAGGAAACACTCGTTGAGCATAGTACAGCGCCCAGAACCGTGAACCCAACCCCCAAAGGCGCTTCAGTCTCCTGGATTCAGTAAACGAGGTAAACTGTGTTAGACAGGCAGGCATCTTGTCAACCTTTACATCAAACGAGGTCAACCCAACAACATAGATTTTCAGGAAAGCAACCACGCAACATGGCCATCGAAGATGCAGCATCATAATAGAATCCAACAAACCAAATAAAGAAATATATTGTGTCCGATTAAAAGGACCTGGCTGAAATCTAAGTTGGTTCAGCCTAACTGAAAGGAAGAGACATCATGAACGCAACAATAACCTCAGCTGTTTGCACGGCGTAAACTAATACGACATATGTAAAATGCTTTACCCCCAACTAATACTTGGTATCTTCCCACAGTTTTGCTACACCATCATACCCCCATATCATTTACTATTAGTTATAAATAAAGCAAACCAAGGGTTTCCCACTCACTTTAGTGGCTTTTCTTTACCGACACCTCACACTAATTTCTACATCGTTTACTTGCTCCTCAAACGTTAGCAGTTTCATGCTTTGTTAATATACCGGCAGTTCTTCTTATAACCATAGGGTTAGCTGACCAACCTTGAGTCTCCAGAAAGGTCGCAGATCACTGCTTAACGCCCCCTAGTTCATTCATCGTTAGGATACACGATAGCTCGAGGTGTAAAACACCTAAACTGCTGCCGCAATACATAAAAGAAAACGAAAGTAAAAATAACCGATGCATATCAGCTGAGCTACCAACAGGGGATAGGCATCGTTCCGGAGAGGCAGAAACCGGTTTCTAGCCCACAGAAAGGATTACTACGTAAAATTATATTACGCTAGGAAGTGCAATAGTGGTTACAGGTGCGGCTAAAGGTGCTGGGTGGGAAACGTAGCTCACCGCAGGAACGCCATTGAGGTCGGCTCCTAGCCATGTTAGCAGGTGTATCGAGTCAAACGTTTCCATTATTTCAGTCCTTAACCAAGGAGCCCGGAAGCTCCAAACGATGCCAGCTCCGAAGTGAGGGCTTCATTCCCCTCGACAAAGTAAACGCTTGGTCACACTTCCTCTGCTTCCATCCACAACCCCAGTGCGCCAACAACGCAAGTCTCAGGAGTCAGTGGGCTGGCTTGCGCAACACGTGGTCCAGCCTTCGGAGCCCGGTGCGCAAAATGATGGTGCTGAGCGGTTCAACACGTTGCTGTGTCATAAAAAGCATCGAACGCGCTCGTTGCGTTTGTGCTTTTCTCATTAGATGTGAGCAAAACTGCGAAAGCACTGAGGGTCGAACGTAAATAGCATCTTTTGGTCCCCCGCTCTGAGCGCCAGGTTCTGTATTCGTGTAGTAAGGTCGCACGTACCGCTGCATTGTACACGCTACCCTGCAAGCGGAGAGTGAAAAGACGCCGCCGCCATAGGTAGCGAGGACTAGCAAAAGCACTTCTAGCTTTTTCTATACCGTTCGTGCTCCCGTCTTCGCTCACGAGCACGCTGATACAAGTTCCCTGGTAGTCGCATTTCTGAATGACTTCTAGGTGATCCCTACCAAGCGTCAACGCTGGAGGCGATCTCTGCCATGCTTGGAAGAAAACTTTACACTTCCATGGTGCATAGCACAACCCGAAGCGGCTGACAGCTGGTGCTAACCTGTCCCGTTCGGCTTGGCACGTCTGGAAGCTGGCACAACTAAGGGCAATGTCGTCTGCATACTCCAAGTCAATATGTCGTTCTCCTGGGAATTGCACCATACCTACTAAATCGTGTCCTGTAAATAAAACCTCCACGGCTTTGTCAATAACGAAGTTAAGAGGAAAACGGGACAACGGTC
>CALYDF020007942.1:0-12086 GCA_944474145.2 Dicrocoelium dendriticum | reverse complement strand
GGGACACGAGGAGTCACCTTTCCAGCACGAAGGCACCTGTTTGATCGAAGACGCTTAGGGCGCGAACCATGACCACTGCTGCTATGTGTAGTCATACGGTCAATTAACCGTAACGTACTTTCACTGGAGCTATCGACAGTCCCATTTGATGTTTTTGGACTTGTATCTGTTTCAATAGTGGTGTGGGGATTGATTCCCATCCCTACCGATTTGTCAGAACGTGGTGCATCGAGTAAAGCTACACTATTTCCTATGTCCACAAGACTAATGTGGTGTGGAGGCGTGAGCATCTCAATTTCCGCTACTTTGTCGCCAGCCATAGCATCGCTCGTGTGGAGAGTGGTCTTGCTAACATTATCCGCCTTTTTAGAAGAGGAGAACCAGACACGGTTAAATGATATCCTTCTTTGCAATCCAGGAAGCGCTCAGGGAGGATGACTCTGCTGGCTCAGGCGAGACATTAGTTGCACTCATGCGTTGAAGCTCACGTTGCAAAGGTGACCTGTCTACGAATAGAATAAGTTTGCAAAATTTCGGGACAGACCTTAAAGTATTTTGACTTTTGATAAACGAACATGCGAGACTTTCGCTACGAAAACTGAACAGAGTCGGACAAGGAAAACGCAAAGATTCTTTCCTCAGTCTTCTGCAACTAATATCGGTTTCAGCGATGTTGCACGCCCTCGAAACAGAGCGCCTAATGTTGTCAATCGCGATATTGTCGGCTATGTTGAGGGCGATGACGTTTTTTCCCTTCTACATCTTTGAGTAACCTCAGAGGCGATTGCATTAAGGAAATTTAAGGCTCCAATGTTGTGCTTTTGCGCTGGATTAGCGGGAGACTGAATTATGTATGAAGCTGACATTAGGATATCTCGGAATGAGTCAAACAACTTTAGTTTCTCATTTTGTTCCTCTAACTGTTTCTCCAACGTCTTTATTTTGGCTGACAATGGAGATATAAGGTCGACAACACTAACTGAACTTTCTGTGATTTGTTCTTTGGACTTATTTACCTGCTCTTGTATCCCAGGCGGCTCGGAATGTGTGCAACTGGGCACAGGTTCCTCGACACTCGTGACGGCAACGTTATTTACCGTGATTATTCGGTTTTCCACACGCTTTCTCCTCATTGCACGAGTGTTAATGGCAGTCATCAATCTTTTAAATGAGAAGATAAAAGCTATCTATAGTATTTGCTATAGCCAAGCGTGAATTCTGGAGTAACAAAGGTCGCTAAGGTCCAGTGATTTACCTATTCAAGTCAACAAACAGGCCACTGTTTCAGATGCAACCAATGATACAAACCAACCGGATGTAAGAGTGCTCAGTTGTCCAAATTCCGCCAAGGCTAGACTGTCCTTCAGTGATCGACCGCTCCGTGCACAGATATCCCTAAGGTCAAGTCCGTGTGTCACGTTATGCAGCAAGTTCCAACAGGCGCACACGCACAAATCCGGCCAAACAAAGAGATTAGTGTGCTTTCGATAGAACGCGATTCACAATGCGGCGTGAGAACTCTTGTTTAACCAAGGCAGTGTACGAAGATGGAATTGCTTCTAGTCGCCTTATTCAGCTACCGACAGGGTTGGTTTCGGTCTCCTGAAGAAGACCTAGCAATAAGTATTGATTTGAAATCGGGACCCATGATCGTAGGTGCAATCGGCTACTGCAGGCTGAAGAATCTGAATACTTCACCCGTACTAGTGGGTTCATAATCTGTAGTAACAAAATCCGGTGATTTTTGCTTACACGCCCTGCTTGTTCTTTATTGCTAGGGATTCGCGACAGATAAATTCGTTGTTTCAGGTTTGGTTTACTCGCGTTGGAAGTTATTTTAGCGGAAGCATATTAGTTACTTGGTGGTTTGACTACAAATTTCTGGGGCTTGATGTTGTTTTTGAGGCATCTAATAATAAAAATCCCCATGGCTCTCCCAATTAATCACAACGCCAGCCAATCGACTGAATTCACTTACCAATTTTGAACATGAGTTCCGTAAAGGCACTCCACATCCTTGGAAATAATTTTAGCTGATCGAAATTATTTCAAAAATAGAAAATATCTGTTCGGTATAATTTGTGGGCTACGTCTTGCTTTTGTCCCCAAAGCGTCGTCATGCCGAATAAACCATTCGAGGATTAGTTTAGCAAGTTCAGATAACCAGGATGATAATCGCGACGAATGGGATGTAGGCAGAAGATCCATCGCGTTACAGGCCAATGCATTCCTCCAAACGGTGCATGAAACGGTCAAACTTGGTCCGCTTTACAGGTGCACACACATGTACCTTGTTAACGACGGTTGTGGAGATAATGTAGTGTTCATTCTCTGCCTTGGATGCGACCAGTTACCATTAACTCATCCATTCATGTCTCGATTGAAAATGCAGCCGAAACAATTGCAAACAGTATCACGGCGTTCCACTGGTAACTTGTTGCTGGGCTGATTTGAATTGTAGTTAAAACGACATGAAGACATTTTCTAATCAAACTGAAGCACAAAGAGGATGGATAATGATTCTGGCTGTTGATGTTAAGGCTTGCTACAAATGAGCACACACGATACGCAACTTTCATCCTGCCAAGGAATGACAGGGATCTCCCTTGTGATGAAACGGTACGCCAGCTTTCGGAAATGTTCGGTATGCTTTCTTCCTTGGTTAATACCCGATATCAGTGCAAGAATTTTACCAGACAGCTTGGCGTAGATTTCATCACATCTGCTGTTAGAGTCAATTTCGAGGGAGACAAAATATATAGTTAGTGTGAGAGGGGATCCGTTCAGTGGTCGAGTGTCGCACTCCGACAGTGATATTACGACCAGATAATTGAGCAGGATTTATCTGAGTTCAAGTATTACGCAACAGCAGATACCGCATGTAGGTCAGGGTTTGGTGAACCTCAAGCATGCTACATGCATGTTGGAGTGTTCATCATCCAGCTCTACATTCGTTGTCACAAAAACTGGCTTTAAACTATCCTCCGGAACAACAGCAAATGCCATCGCAAAACCGCTATCCGTGTGCTGGCAGTGTAGAGGATGGCATTCCGTAAAATTCCGCCCGACAACAAGAATAGGTGTTCAGTACGCAAACGACGCGTACACAAAGCAAAATAATACTGAACACTAAAACGTGTCCGGAAAACTAACCAAATACGTCGATCGGCCAGTCGCTCAATTTGGACCGATACCAAATGCAACTCTGTGCTTACGATTAATGGTCCTAAATTTAAACTGCGCTAATAAACAGAAGAATGATTCCTTTGAGTCTGGTCACGACGTCTGTTATCCAGATGGTATAAAAAAGTACGTGGAGGACACCGAATTTGCCAGGATGTAGTCTGACTAATAAAATTCCAGAAATGACTCCGGCGGTAAAATCAAATTGCATGGTAAATTTCACTGAGTTGGCAAGTTCAGGCAAGCGCGATCATGATAACATTTACATAGCTGGTTGTGAACTTAACATTCTTGGTACCGACTGGGTTGAACGTTTGAAGCCGTCCGACATGTCCAGCAACCAATTGTGTCCAAAAAACCTACGCAGATGCCGAGAGTGTCGAAGCTGTCTGAGACAAATGCACTGTGGAAATTCAAGGGAAAACTAATTAGTAGAAATACTGGACATATTCCTGCTGAACTACAGAACATCTTCAACTCCGCAAAGACTGAATGACTGTCAACTGCCGAGGCAGTGCTGAAGGAAAACGTACGGATAGCACGTGAATTTTGCTAAGCAATATCAGGCCACCGGTCGATTGTAACGCCAGAGAAACGCAATTTCCTACTATCAGGTTGCTTGTTATTTGGAGACTATACATGTGGTTGTCAAAAGTGGGCTGTCGGCATCAGTAAAGTTACTATAGGTTGTGTATTGTAGGACTTCTAGGTGAGTCTGGTACCGTTACGTTTTGTTGTGAGATACGGAGCGGCGATGGATCTCAGTTTTAGTTTTCAATCTGAGACGTTTGAAAGGGAAAGGCCCACCGACGCGAAAACTGCATGTAATCTAGTCCCGACGACAGGTAATATGCCCCAGCAAAGGAGCAAATCCAGGCGTTTGCGTAAGCCAGTAAGTCCTTTGCACTTTGATTGAACAACCTTAGGGAAGGTGCTAAGATGGTACGTTTTGTCGAGCGCCAACCGGCGGAGAACATGAATTGCGTTAACTCAACCAGTTGTTCCGAAAACCCGAACGAGCTAAGTCCAACTTTAAACCAGCTTATGCCTAACGCACCGGCATTATACCTATTACCAGCTCATTCTTAATTCGAGAAAATGACCCATGATCGAACCTTCATTCTGCTAGTGCTGGCTGTACATTGTGAATAGTTCAACCGCGTTGCTTCAAACTTCAGAATAAACCGGTTTTTGCGTTAACGCCCTGATCTTTCTTATTTGTGGCGATTGGTATATGACCTACTCCAGCGGTGTCCGATACAACCCAGATCTAGTGACATTTTCGATTAGACAAGCGACCCAGTTAGACGCTGTGTTCACAAGCAGTTGCTTTGCATACAAAACTACTTTCTTGTGCAGCTCAGAAAATGCGCCATAAAATCTTTTTCCAACTTAAACGGTAGACATCATCTCTCACACCGTTTAAACGCCATTACAAGATTATTAAACAGTCTGGATCCAAAACCATTTGCTTTAACTGATTCTGCACAATTTGTCGAAGATGGCGTTTGGCTTTATTGTGATCATATTTTAGACTACAGCAAATAACGCTTTAACATCTGTTGCCCTGTTAAAATAGTCTAAGTAGCGCCTAGACTTTTATCATTTCTCCTAAAACGGCTGCGAATCCTGAAAGAGCGAGCTCGTGTCAGTAGCTTAACCCATGTAATTACATCTGAGATAAAACCGCTCATCTACTTATATCTCGAAGCGACACTAATTAACTAAGTGAATTTGACACCACGCTTTTTACACACAAAACATTAAGCTACAACGCAAACACTAAGGACACAAATAAATTTTGACATAATATAGCAAATGTATATGGTGGGATATCAATCGGAAAGGGTGGCAATGGTGATAACATCTACATAATATGACAATAAGTTCACCGACTACATTGTTATCCGTCATAAAAGGTGTTAAATAGGGAACAATTGACTAACCGTAACTTGGTGTGAAGCCATAAGGGACTATGCACGTTTGTCTGTTCGAAAATCTGAAGGCACATTCGACAATGCACAAGGGGGTGACCGACGACAGTGACTATTTTGGAAGATTGTTTCTTGCACTAGCAAACGCGATTAAACTAATCGTCTGCTGTAATGTCGTGCAAGATGATTTAGTGACCTAGTGCTAACTTAGAATTGCCCGTTTGAAAGTCTAGGAAACAACGCAAAGGAGTAATCTAGCCAATTCCGTAATACGCAAGCGGATATCTACCGTAATACCAAATAATGAGGGACGGATGAAGACCCCAGTTTAGAGAGAGATCGATGGCTTCTGGTTTTAGTAAATATTTCGATCATATAGCATGATATTGTGAAACCCCGATCTAATGTAACCTTTAGATATTTCACTGATTTACAGCATATAAGACTGAAACCGTCTATACGAATTGTGGAGTGCGCTCGAGGAGTTGCTTTTAATATTATTCTGTAGAAAATGAGAAAAATAATCTTAAACTTTGATGAGTTGTGTTAAAGACAGCGATAGTTGGAGATTTGGTCGTGAGGTTGTTCAAGAAGCATTGAAAGTTGGACGATGAATATAAGTTATAAATGTGTACACCAAGAATCCCTTCATTAGCATCCTTCAGCAGAGTGGTTTCGTTTGGAGTGGGAACTCAGCTAGTATATAAGGAACTACGACAGCGAATAACACCGGAATTTGTAGTGAACGAAGAGAAGTCTTTTACAAAGTCTGGTAAACTGCATACGATGAGCAAACTAGTAAGTAAGAAAAGTACTCATAAAAGTTGAATTGTTGAAACGAATAGATCGGATATCAGTAGCTGGCGGTTTACACAACCGAATGCATTGCTGTATTCTATGAAGCAGATACGTATTGGTTTCTTTTTACTATCGAGTGATGAAGGCATGCACCATATCTAGGCAACTTATTCCACCATCAGGCCTTAACCACATTTCCTTCACAACTGCAGCTGTATTGAAGCGGTTGATGTCGTTGCGCGAATTTAGCTCCCCGGGTGCGGACGGCATTCGGCCGAAAGCGCTGAAAGTTTCCGCCACGAGCTTAGCTGAACCTTTGGCGACACTCTTTCAGCGATGCCTTAACGAGATGCACGTCCCAACGATGTGGAAGCACGGGATCATCACTCCAATCCACAAAAATGGTAGCCGTGCAGACCTAACTAATTATCGTCCGATTACTATTCTTCCGGTAATCTCCAAGATCATGGAGTCCATTGTAGCCGAGGCCCTCATGGAGTACCTGGAGAAAAACAACATCCTCGTTCCGGAGCAGCACGGATTTCGCCAAGGCAGGTCCTGCACAACTAATTTGCTGATTGCTCGTTCAAACTGGACAGAGTCTGTGGACGCCGAAGTCGGAGTGGATGGAGCCTACTTGGACTTCTCTAAGGCATTCGACCGACTGGACCATCGGATTTGACTGAACAAGCTGCAGCATTGTGGTATCGGCAATCCTATTCTAGGATGGATAGGCGAATTTCTCGTTCAACGTCACCTGAATGTGAGAGTCCGAAATACCCTGTCGGAACCAATCGAAGTTCAGTGTGGCGTACCTCAGGGCTCGGTACTCGGGCCTCGCCTGTTCATTGTTTTCATAAATGATCTTGCAGCTGCACTATCTTCCAACTTTCTGCTGTTTGCAGATGACCTAAAGATATGGCGTGCCATAGCTGCAGGAGAGGATCACACAGCCTTGCAGGATGATTTGGACAAAGCATACAAGTAATCAAACGAGAACCTGCTACAGTTCAACACCACAAAGTGCAAAATCTTGAGCATACGCCATCAGAGTGCGTATGACTACCGCTTAGGACCTGACATTCTACAGTGGACCTCTCATGAGTGCGATCTTGGCGTGCTTGTACAAGAAGATCTTGGGTGCTTAATGCAGACCAAAAAGGCCTCCAAGAGAGCAAAGCAACACTTTGGCCTTCTGCGTAGAGCGTTTGGGAAGTTTGACACCTCAATCTTTCCGAAAATGCTTAGCGCTTTTGTTAGACCGCACACAGAATACGCTATTCAAGCGTGGCAACCATGGCAGAAGTGCCACCTCACTGCACTCGATACTGCACAACGCAGAGCGACAAAATACGTCAATGGTCTTTCCAGCCTTCCCTACCCACTCAGGCTGAAAACTCTTAACTTATACAGTGGACGTTACCGTCGTTTGAGAGGCGATCTCATATTGGTGTACCGGATACTGAGAACCCCCAACCACACGTGTTATTCCCTTTTGAAACGTAGTCAAAACGCATCCCTAAGAGGTCATCAGTTTAAGTTGATCACACAGTACAGTTGACTGGATTGTCGACGCAATTTCTTCTCCCTCCGAGTGTCACAACCTTGGAACGCCCTTCCAGAACATGTAATTAACGCTTCCACCCTATCCCTTTTCAAAAAATGCCTTGAGGAAACTCTGACACGGTTGCACTATGTGATATAACGTGCAACCATCGGATGATGGTATTAGTGAACAACGAACGTGGACGGAATCCACTTAAAATTCCTATTGGATTACTTGTTTATGTGCATCTCCAATCTCTTTGTGAGTCATGCATTTCACACGTACTTTCATCGATACGATTTTTTAAATTTACGATGTTAATTCTCATCATACACGGGACCTGTCAAGCATTGCTTTTATACCCGTCATAAACCATTGTTCCATTGTTCCATTGATCCTTCAGGAGAGTGGTTTCGTTTGGAGCTGGAACTCAGCTAGTATATATGGAACTACGACAGCGAATAACACCGGAATTTGTAGTGAACGAAGCGAAGTCTTTTACAAAGTCTGGTAAACTGCATACGATGAGCAAATTAGCAAGTAAGAAAATTACTCATAAAAGTTGAATTGTTGAAACGAATAGCTCGGGTATCAGTAGCTGGCGGTTTACACAACCGAATGCATTGCTGTATTCTATGAAGCAGATACGTATTGGTTTCTTTTTACTATCGAGTGATGAAAGCATGGAGTGTACAAAACTTGCTAATGTTTCAAACGTGAAACTTGACTTGCGATAGGCATATTGAAATAGATCACTTGAGTGGGTTTGGACATGCACTATTTCTAGAATAATTTATGCAAATGTCTTCAAAACACCTGACTTACACGTAATGAAACGTTACTTACTGGTTTCATTTTTCATACTTGTGTGATGCTGGAGCTTCGCATACAGTCGGCCGCCTTATATTGATACAAAACCCAACGTGTACGATGCTGAACAGGGCTTTGCTATGATAATAACATAATACTTGAGGACATTCGGGGATTTCCATTAACGTATCTGTATTATTTCTTGTGTACTGCTACACTATCTAAGGCAAAGATGGTAAGTGTATTATAGAATAATTTATCTAACCACACACATGGCGGTTTAATTGCTCCACATTGAGGAAATTTGGGTGACGCTGCGGACGACTCCACTCACCTACTGTAATTGGCAATTATTACTTCCAATGGTTTCTATAAAATAAGGTTAACGAGGCATATTTCATTTGTCACATCAGTCAATAAGGAGTCTACTGAAGCAGAATGTTTGGGTATAAAAGCTTTTTCTTTGAGTCTGCGCAGTCTTTTATGGTACGAAGATGAGAATTCATCTACGAGGATGAAAATGTTTCCGCAAGGAAAAGAAATATCGAAACAGAAGTTCAACTGGCCAAATAACGGATCACAGTACTTCGACACACAAGTGATGTAAAATCTGTAGGCTTATTGGAGGCAGTATGTTCGCGTATCAACTCGATATTATGGGGAAGGCATTTCCTTAACCAGCCATCTTTTTCAAGTAGAATATACTGGTAACTCATGTTGTCATAGAGTATGGGCGTTTAATTATGTTGGCATTGTCTGGGATTCTAGGTGGTGCCCTGTTGCAGACAGAAAACCGTTTTAAGTTGTTGACAAGCTCTAACTCTTAGGTTACTTGTAACCTGATTGTAGACTGAACGGCATTTGCAGTCCATGGGTGATAACGAAACTAGGATCGAATCGACAGAAGTCCAATTATTGAGTTCGTTAAGTTCATTTTGTTATAGAGAACTGGAGGGAAAACCCTTGTTAGCTCCATGGATTCCGTATTATTCTGGCTTTGTTGCGTGTCCCTGCGAAAGAACTTCCTGCATGGTTATGTGAAGTTGCTGTGACAGCCTCAATATCCTAAATTGCTCAGCGGCTGGTTGTCTTGCAGCTGTTTGAAACTATTCCGGATGGCACGTAGGTAATCTCTTCTGGTAGACCGTTCCAAACATTTACCACTGTAGTGGATAAGATAAAATTAATATAAATTACGTCTTCTTTGCCTAAACAGACATTAAGTGGGACATTGTTTGTAACAGTCAGTGTTGGGGTTTAAGAATTTTTGTAACTCAATTCCGAGTTCCCTCGGAAAATGCTTCCAGTGTAGAAGAGATAACCATGGCGCCGGCTGGACTCCAGGGAGAGAAGATTTAGCTGCTGGAGCCGAATGATGTATGAGAGATCAAGAAGCATAAGAGCAGATTTCGTGGCACACCGCTGAATTTTTCCAACAGAGGACATTCAAACTTTGCAAGCGGATAGTGAGTTGGCAGGCGATGTTCTACACTTGGACGGTTGTATGAAGAGAACAGAGGCCAAAAGATTTCAGGCGTCACTCCTGCGGGTGTTATCACTAAGGCACCCTAAAGTCGCATTCCAGTGGCCACCTTATAAAAAGAGTCCAGTAATGATCTAAGGACAGGCAACACGATGACACCAACAGCTGCCTCCTGAGTGGTATTCCTGAGAAGAAAGCCACCAATGCGTTATGCACCATAAGGATCAGTGCTAGGCCAAGCATTATGCGAAAAATTTCAATCCTAGCTCAGCCACTTCTACTTGCTGAGTTGATCATGCAGGGCAGGGATGGGTGAGAGCCACACCGACGCCCTCTGCTTCAGTGGCGGTCCCAGAGAAAGTACTGAATGAGGCTAATTGCAAAGTTACTCGAGGCCATGATCTAGATTGCTTGTTGCAATCCAAGACAAACGGCAGTTACTCCAAAACAACAAAATCAACCTCAAACCGCCTTGTCAACTCTTGCTCGCGGAGCTCAAATTCTTGGTAATCATGGCGATATCTGCCAAACAATGTGCGCCGAGATACAATCCTAGCTCTACTAGCTCTACATGATGAGTCTAAACAAAGACGATGCCGTCTGTCGTGGAGTGCAGTGATGGGAGATATCCACATATAATCCCTACACTTCTTTATCCGTCCCAGTGATTGTGTTCAATGAGGCTGTCTTCAAAGTCAACCAAGGCCACGATTAAGGTTAAGTGCCGCCATGCAAGACACACGGCAGGTGCTCCAAATCCCGAAAATCAACCTCGAAGCGCAGTGTCAATCACTGCTCGCGGAGCTCAATAGCCAAGCAATTATGGCGTTAGCCGCCAGATAATAGGCCCCCCAGTTCTACTCCTGGCTCGGAAATCTCTAACTGATGAGTCTAAACAAATGCAAAACCACTGTTCTGGACGTTCAGGGATGGGAGAGAGCCACATCAAAACCATTAACTTTGGTGTGTTCCTGTTTATATGGAGTTTTTCCAGGATAAAACATTGCTAAAATTCCATCAATATTGTGTTGTTTGTTTGCGTGCACAACATTTTTTCTGAAAGATTTCGGAAAGCTATTTTTTAGCGCATTTTGTACCTAGTCCTGCGGTATTGAAATTCACCCTAGTGTGTGCATAATTTTGCTTTCCTTTTTGTATTTTACTCAATTCACCAAATTAAACGGTAATAGTTACTTTGTCCTATGTGTAGACTGTGATGGCATTCCGTCAGCCATCCTAAACACTTATATAGATTCATCAAATGTTGTAGCTTTCCCTGTAATCTGGCGTCCAGCCTAAGCTCTTGCAGGCACTACTTACTCCGTAATAACTCCTCTCCTAGCAAGCTAGGATGAACGAAACAAACTGTGCAAAACAGCATCTTAACGTCACGTACACGATCCAGCACGTATGCTTAAAATCAAGAAATATATTTCTCTTTTTGAGTAACCAGGTGTCCATCTATACCACTTGCTCTCCTTTACTCAGTCTGCATTAGATCTCCTCTACTAGAATGCTGGAACAACTAAACACACCGTGCGACGATCTCTTTGACATTGAAATCAATTGGACAAAATATTACAAATCATCCCTACAGAAGTGATATTTACGCAGTAGATGATGTAAAATTAATGATCTATGGGAAGGTAAAAACCAATCGAAAACCCAGAATTGATTAATGTGTGGATTTGGCATTTAGATACTACGTATTGTACCTACGTGACCGCATATTTCTACGAGCCCGATATGAATTGGGAATGTTTCCATAGCTGGCCTGATACATCAGACCAATTAAATGAACTTCAGTTTATCGTGACCATTTAGTAGGAAAAAAATTGATATATTATTTCTTCCTTATTTATCAAGCGACCGTTAATCTAGTCGGTGGATCAAACCTCTCCGAGCGCCAGAGTGTTATGGACCATTCAGAAACTAAGGTGCGCAGAACTTGCAGACCACTTTACGCGTTTGTGTGCAGTTTCTTCTCTAAGCGTCGGTATCAGATGCGGCTTATGCCAACTCTTCCAAAAGCTATTGATCAAAAAATGTGAAAGCTAGGTAACTCTGGATATCTCATTGGATTGTCACGACCAATTCGCCATTGTCAAGTTTATGCTCTTGTGCTCTAAGTTTGTGTGAAAAACAGTACCTGGTTTCCAGTTCCATGGCCACCGTTTGATTGACCGTCTTCTTCCAGCACCGTGATGAACACACACCTACATCTGATGCAAATATTAGCCTCATGCGATTCATGCAGCACTCAGGGAGAATATATGCTTACCTTTCCTGAAGAGACGATCAGCGTTAAATGTTGAACCAGTTGGCCTCATAA
>CALYDF020007941.1:0-12098 GCA_944474145.2 Dicrocoelium dendriticum | reverse complement strand
TGTTCAGATTCAGTATGACAACTCAACTAGAGACCATGTGGCAAGCTGGTCGGCCTGCCGGTCCCACAACGCTATCCAAGCCAAGAAACCGATGATGCAGCGTGAGATTCTAGCTTGACCATGGCAGAAAGTAGCGAAGGACTTGTTCTGCGTTAACAAGAAAGACTATTTAACCATGTAAACTATTACAGTGACTGTTTTGGGATCAATTCACTCACCGCTACCACCACGAAAGCAGTTGGCAACAAGCTTAGATGTCATCTTGCCAGACAGGGAATACCGGAGTCACTGATCTCCGACGATGGCCCGCATTCTACTAGTTTTGCGTTCCAAGCTTTCACGAACAATAGAAATTTCCGCATTGATAAACGCTCCCGCATCACTGTCAGTCTTACGGCAAAGCAGGAGCAGCGCTCAAACAAGCGAAGTGGTTGTTGTCGAAAGCCAGATCAACTCATGAAGACCCGTATCTAATGTTATTGGAGATTCGCAATATGACATTATCGAACATCGGTCACAGTCCAGTGCGACAATTGTACAGCAGAAAGACAGGAACCCTTATACCTGCGTCTGCCGAACTCTTACGCCCTGGCTCGCCATTGCCTGAACAACTGCAAAGTAGCTTAAATAAACGGATGGCAGTTCAGAAACGATGTTATGACCACGTGACCAGGGTGCTGTCGTAGTTCTCAATAAACAATGAAGAGTGGATCCAACCAATACCGGGTCTCCGCGAACGACAGAAGAACGTGTATTGACCTAGAAGTTTGGAGAAGGGTCTCATGAAGTCAGTACCGGAGGGAAGGTAATCAAAAGGAACCGAGTGCAGCTAAGGTGACACCGGGAACGAGAATGTGGACCTACAGCAACACACTTGTCGCCTTACGGAGAGCTCACTGCGACAGAGCAAGCAAAGACGACGCAGAGTGGAAGAGCGTAGAGAGTCGCCTGCGACACCGATGCAGCTGATTCTGAAGATGGGAAGGATGTGATAGGATTATGCAAGCAAGCTGCTAAGTTGCCGCAATCAAACGAAGCATTTGGTTGAACGCATGCGCATATTTCGTGTTAGCGCTGATTGGTTTGCCGGAGCTGGTTTGTTTAATTGGTTCAGAGGAACAATGTCATGAGGGCAACAGCGTCATTACTTATTGAAATGACCTAGTTATTTATATCGAGCTACCTATGTGCTTGTCAGGCTGTCATTTTCGCTAAGCACGCTTTGTCGAATAAACCATTTGACCCTGAAGGACCGAGTGATACAAAATATATTATGCCCTATTTATGACCATTGCTTGCGATCATATAGTTTTTGTTTGAACCATGCTTGCAAGGAATCAGAGAACCCGAAATTGGTTAACTTTATCAAAAGGCTATTGTGCAGCACTCTGACAACTGTTTTCTAAATAGAAACAAAGAGAATGATAGCCAGAATGTAAATATTTGAGTGTTGCTCTTCGCAACACTGGCACACCACCAGTGCCTGTGTTGGGAAGAGTAACACCCAAATATATCCATTCAGGATACGGTCCTCACGCGCACCTCCCCGTGAACCAATGACCCGAGACCTTCTACACGCAAAACAAGGCCGAGGCTCACCTCAATAGCGGGTTGCCCGGGTTGCTCCCGTACACCCACACTACAACAGCGTGCCTCCGCCCCTCAAATCCCAACCTGTTCAGAGCTATGCAGTGAAGTCCCTCCGCACTACTGCAATTGATACAGAACTTGCTCACTTTGTCAGATTGTTTAGCTCCGAAACATCTACGCCAGTACACACGCTATGGCCTAAGCATTGTCTGACGCCAAACCAGCCAAGTCCGTCAGACCCACCCTTAGGATTAATTATACTCCAATGGCAGTCAATTTCATACCATATTTCTCAATTCACACCCCCACCCTTTATTTGACCACCGAAGTCTATCTCCTCGGCTAGTACTACATCACGTCGTACGTGTTGTCCTCTGCGGAGGTCTCCGCAATGTCCCTACTCGCAGTCGTATAGCTTGATGAGACTAGAATTCTATCGCGTCAGCCCCAATCCACCGATACCTGTAATAACTAGCGAGTATCTCGTAGACCCATTCTGCATAGACAATATAGTCGAACCGTCCAAATCAACGTAATATACCGCAAAATCATGTTAAGACAGCCCAGCCACTCGCCTCCACACTACATCCTAGGCCGCACCACGCGCCACCTCGCTATATAGCGCGCATACTAGTAATCTATGACGTCCCTCACTACCGTGGAAAAGTGTAGTGTAGTTACATACTCTCGCATGCCACTCGAAGACGATCTATATGAAGATGTTCGCTCTGCTGTCCTTGAGCAACTACGCACATCTTTCAAACTCATATAGTCCGCTTCTAGTTGTACTCCACTGATTCACCTGTCGCGTGATAGTGTTAGCACTCACATAAGACCCCTATTTCGTGTGTAACTCTACAGAACAGAAGAGTCGATAAACTACTATGAGATCCCCTCGATACAATGACTTCTGTCTCAGATCTCTCCCCCTCCGCGCATAGCTGCTTCTAGCTGGAACATCCTGTACCCCCCTATTACTATCCGTGTATCCTCTATGTTACGTCTTTGTATCTGTCAGTGTGGACCAGCACATCTGATAGTACGCCGCACATGCAGTCTGAGTGCTGCAGTGCTCAGACTACGACGCATGTATATCTCATAAGCTTAGCTAGAAATCACGGACTCTGTCATTAGATATGAATCAAGCCTTCTATGCTTTCGACCTGTATACACGCTGGCTCTGTCGATCGCATTGCACTCAGATATCAGTATTGGTGCCAGCCCCAAGAGATATTCTGAGCCACGCAGATAGACTCATGACCATGCCAGTTAGCGTTCTCATCATTGAGTACTCTCTGTATCTCTCACTTGTTGTCAAGCGCTCGTGCGCAAGCGGATATGTCCTCACTGCAAGTAGACTGAGCACAGAGTTACCACCTTAATAAATCATCTATCGCCGCGCCCCAGACAGCAGTCGCAGAGTGTCTCGCGACACACTGTCGCGGCACGTGTGTAGCACGTCATGCTCTTGTCACTTGAGTTACGACCGATAGGCAGGCTAATTTCACCGACGTATCTGACGCGCGGCAAGTTCAGAAGCTCGGTACAGAAGAGCTTCTCTACTGTATACTGTTACTCAATGCTGCTGAAGGACATGTGATAGCTAAGAGGTGCATTGTCGGCGGTACTCAGAGCATCTGTGATTATCCGGTATAGACATTTGCTCACTCTGTCTGACACATAGCTTGTGCACTCTATAACTGCACGCGCATCGACAGCTAAAGACAGCAGCAACCCTGTCCAGCTTCAGATTTGACTGTGTAAGCTCGCTATGATAGTGTTGATTCGCACATCTCACCCCCGCCAATGAGACTGCTACTGCGTCCTATGTGCATTGTCTATACTGCCTAGGTACAGCAGTGTACTATATCCGTCTGTAGTAAGTCGGTCGCGGTTGTACGACACTATAGTTGTTAAGAGGATCACACTTGGATCTGGTCGATAACCCGCCGTACAACTAAGCGCTGACTAGCTGCTCACGCCACTCTGATAATCCACTATTGATGCCTCCTCCTACCCGCTCAATGTGCAAATCTAAACGCATAAAGCACCCTACGCACATCACGAACTCCACTCCGTGGCGGCGCGCATACGTATTACATACCACAAAATATAATTTAGACCATATTGCTTTCCCGTATAAAGCATTTGAACCACTTGGTGTCCATCCCTTAGAGGACGAACTCCTGCTAACGACCATCTCCACAGGACTACAACGCACTAGAAATCTCTGGTTAAAGCGTATACAAGCTATCGGCATATATCACACCACCCAGACTAGTATGTCACTCGAACTGCGCCCCCCCTGCCTAAATCCGCGCTAGTCCGCCCAGGACACATTGAACGCCAACATTTACACACAATACCACCGCCACGTAGCTGACTACGCTCTCTCCACGAACCTAACATGACATCATGTCGAGGCGGATCGTTAGTGCATTCGAACAATACTGATTATGTCTTCACTGATGTGCCTCGTTTACACTTGAGAATATATTTATTTATTTATAAAATCAGAGAACAATTCATTTCTATGGGTTCCATACGGACTGATTTATGGTACTGAGTTGGCGGTTGACTATTAATTGAGTACGTAGCTAGTCCCGAACATAACATTACACCTGCTCCTCTTAACAACCAGCCAGATTTTCATGCATTATAAATGGCCCACTATTTGGTACAGCATATTTGGAGGGTTGAGGGTCGTGCGAGGTTTTAATAGATTTCAGCGGGTTATCAGATGAATCAAACTGTGCATGCTATTATATAGTGAGCGAGCAGGAATAAGAAGCAAATTGACAGTGCTGCGCCCGTATGACAGAGTTAGGAATTCATTTCTACGTAAGGTTTTGGTATTGCTGATGCATGCATCGATAGCGATGTTGGAGGGAACCTCGGGGTACTGGAGTCGCAGTAGGACTGGCATATTTTGCTGGAGTTAGAAGCTGGTTGAAAAAGAGTTACTTAACTACACTGGCCATAATGAACACTAGGGGTGGAGGGGGCAGTTAATAATTGTTGCCACAAATCTGCTGTGGTTGCGCTCTAAGTTGCGAATTTTGGTAACCAGTAAAGCTACATAAAGGGGACAGGTGTTACAGGATGTTCAGTAAGGCATTCAGGCTTTGCAGTTTTGTAGTTGGTGGTTTACATGTTTGGGTCACTTAAATGGTATGAGCAATTTCAGCGGCTAACATTAGGACCACAACGGTTTAACGTCAGATGAATCTGATAAACGGAGGACTAATGGGGTACGATACTCCTCAGACGACGTTTGGAGTCTCATCCCTTAGAGCAAGCGCAAATTAAAAGTTAGGTTACTTTAAATGTTCGCAGAATATCGTCTGCTGTGTACACAGCAGGTATATTTACAGCTAAGACATTTCTTGGGTCAACATTCCTCCGGAAAGTAATGGTTTCCAGTTTTAACGATCGTTCGATAACGTTTAGTTCTGGGATCGGGCAACTACTTAGGTCAATATTTTCAATTAGCAGAGGGGATCATTGTTTAACTTGTCAGCAAGCATGACAGACTATATTATCCTTTAACTTGATTGTACAGAGAATCTCCTCCGTGGATTAACGTGAATCTGATACATATGTGAACATCATGGGGTAAAATAGTATGCAAAAATCGGTTTTCCAAGATGACTTTTCGGACTTTTTGCTAGCATGATTTGTTAAAACATTTTTATGAACCTTTCCCATAGAGTTAGATAAGCTATAAACAGTGAACACTTGAATTTTGCATTTACCATCATAATATTACGGTTAATAATAAACGATCTGGAGAGCTCAGGGAGTTGAACCTGTGTAATATCCAGCTAGTATATTTGTAAAGTTTTCCGGGTCTTAAAATGCACCGTCCGCGCCACCAAACTATTAGCCGACAGAAGTCTATGCGTTTATTTTTCAGTCCGGTACCCTTCAGGAATAATTAAATAAAAACCTACTTAGACTGTAGAAACCATTCTTAAACTTCAGTGGCAATAGACGCAAGGAAGTTACCGACTCTTAGTGTTCAGTGCATCGAGTTTATAAATGGTCCAGAATCTACATTAGTGGTGTTTACCTTCTTATGATTAATTCTAAGGCACCCTTTGAGTCTTAATATATGGTAAATCTGTTTCCATTGAGGGTCTTTTAAGGGAGAGCTCGACGGCCGGGCCAATCGTCTCAGCATGACTTGACTTCAGTATTTTTTTCAGCAACAGGTGATGTAGGATTACTGATGTGATATTTTTGTCGTGATGTTGACCTAGTTTTAGTAGCTGAAACTTCTAAAGTAATGTGGCGAACAACGATACTGAAAATAGATTAAATAGAGAAAATGAGGTCTGAACAGGCGTGCAGTTGTTCTGATTATTAACCTCTTCATTTATATATAGTATGAACAAATACTAAGAGAATATGACAGGAATCAGTATGTAGCAAGCGAACTCGCTTGAAATGAAATGCCGACTGACGTCAAAAGAGCTGGAAAACGTTACCACACAGATCCATTTGGAGTCCCTGTATGAAGAGCTCAGTGAACTCTCGCCAAGATCGAAGGAAGATGCGGGTTTGTTTTGGGCGAAATTGATAGATATTGGGAACCAATTCCTGTGTACGCCGATAAGTCAGAGGTGCTGTCTGCAATCGGAACACTAGACCGCGATCGGGCAGTTGAAATAAATGGAGCAGGCAATGTTCCTGCAGCCGGATAAAGGATTGGACATTGTACTAATGAACAAGCATGACTACATTTCGAAGATTGAGTCCATTCGGGGAGAAAAGCAGAATTTCCAGATAGGCAAACCAAAGGATAACAACACCCTGGTGGAGAGGCATGTGTCAAGGAAGCTCCAGATCCTCCTGCTACATGATTACATCAATGTGTCGCAGTACAGGCAATTAGAACCGACTGGGACACAGACACCTAGAATGAGAGACGCTCCCGAGTTACACAAAGCAGGATACCCGGTACGTCCGATTTTAAGCATGAACAATTTGTCATATTATAACGTCCCGCGGTGGTTTGCGAAGCTTTTAGATCCGGTAGGTAAACACCTCGCTACGTATTGCCTGAAAGAATCCTTTGAACTGGCCGAGACGCTGGAATAATTGTCATTGAGTGCACAGCTCATATACGCAGTTGACGTGGACTCCTTATTCACAAACATACATTTACTTGAGAAGATCGATAATTTACGTGCTTTTATCCTCAGCCAGATATGTCTGTGGACCTGCCAGTGGAGTATTTAAAGGATATGATTCTATTGTGCACCGAGAACATACGGTTTGAGTTTGAGGGGACCGCATAAAAACAGCTGGACGGGGTCGCATTGGGCAGCCCACTGGGACCAGTTTTAGGCGACATCGTCCTCGGCTTGATATGAAGGCAAGTTGCTGCCATAAGTATTGAATCGAAATTCTACAGAGGCTCTGTGGATGACATTTTATACTTCACCCACGGAGAATATGTTACCCAGCTGCTGACCATCCTGAATTCGATTCACCCTAATCTGTCGGTGTTCCATGACGTGGAACAACACAGTTGCCTGGAGTTTTTGGATATACTCATTAGGAGACGGACTGAAGGTACATCGCAGCGCACTGTTCCCCGCAAATAGATCTAGAGTGGACAGTACCTTCATTTTTCAAGCTTCACCCCGATCGCATACAAACGCGGCTCAGTGAAAACTCGCTTCTACCAGGATAGACGCATATGCAGCTCCGAAACGGTAAAAGCCGAAGAAGAAATTCTAAGCATTATTTTAATTTCTATGGATATCCTGCGAAGTTTATTCAAATATACTGCAGACCTCCTAGCGTTAAAACACCGGTGTTGAGGGCTGAGAAAATGGATGTTTATTTGTTCTTGTCTTTCAAGGAGGACCATGTAGCAAATGCTATCGGATGTAAGCTCCTGTCCGCCCTAACGCGCATCTACACGACAGCCCAGTTGCGACTCAAGCATACAACATGAGGACTTGTTCTTCGTAACGGTCAGAGCATGTCGTCGGTTAGTTCGGCCTCTCACGTATTTTATCAGTTCATCTGCGTTTGCGGTGACATTTACATAGGCAGTGTAAACCGTCAGTTAGCTCAGAGGATATCTGAACATTTGCCAAAGTGGTTAGGACAAGTGATTTTGCAACAACATGAGACGGATCTGAGAATTAATTGGAGCGAGGCATCGTCTATCATCAAGCTCTTCATGTTAACCCGTCATCAAGTGAACCCTGAGACAACGTTCCAAGTGTCATTACGCACCAGAAACCCGATAATTCTGACAATTAGTGGGGCGTTGTTAATTAAGGCTCATCAAGCTGTGCTATGTGCACCGAAACCCTTGAGGCAATCAATTCGGTTGTCATAGTCTTGACTAAGGCATTCTGATTAGTGTTGTTTATTTCTCCAGATATATAGTCGGTTGTGTGTTTCTGCTCGAATTGTGTTTACGACTAAAATGAACAACTGAAATATTGACATGTCGCATCCGCTGGCTTCCCTTTGCCTTGAAGAATTTTCTTAAGATACAAAACGACAGGTGATTGAACACGACAACAGGAGCAGTACGAGGAGAGCGATAATCTCGCACCATCTGTGAATGCCGAATTTTTGTTGTTTAGCTCTCGTGTACTGGTTTTTGGTCATATTTTTTGTCTCGGTCGATCTTGTGCATTCAGTTGTGTTCGCGTTGTGCCCCGGTGAGTCACTCGCTCATGTGGTTGACACGCCGACGCGCCGGTTATCGATCTGGCCGGTAAGTAGATGGGCGGCCGGCCGTCACTGCATACCACGGTAGGGTGAAGCAGAACAAATTGACTTGGAAAGTATTGCCATGGCGACCGGTTGTCACCAGATAGGACCGAATTGGCAATTATCGCTTTGTACAACTGGCGAATAGAATGCAATTTTTGGATGGTGGTCAAAACAGTCTATTGAATTAGACCACATGAGTTCTCGTAGAACACGTCCTAAAACTAAGGGACCGCTTATCTTCAAGCACGGATGACTAGGAAATTTCAACAACTCGGTATGTTGTCAGCGAATGAAAGATTCCAAAGAAGAAGGTTAATAAGTGGGACGCGCGAAGCCAATTCGAATGATAGCACCTGAATCATTATGAAGATAGATCCGACGATTTAAAAACGACCAACACAGGGGGACATTTCATTCTGCAACTGCTCTCCGTCTGGTTCATAACATATAAAAATAATCACATCTTTTAGTTAGAAACGGATCGCAGCCAGCAGTACTGTTAACAACTGCCAGAAGCAATCTATCGCAAGCTACGCAAACTTAAAGCCAGGTACAAATCCCAAACACAATCCCTATAATTCTCGTCTACCTTTGTAATATAGTGGTAGTAATATGGTAGTCAGGTTGTGAATTATAACTAAATAGCGACTGGAAATTTCTAATTGCCACAGAATACTTGTTAAAATCACGAAGCGTTAGGTACATAATGAAAATGGTAAGTATATTTATTATCGTAATCAGAAATGGAGCCCACATAGAGATGGATAATAGTTACACGCGCAACGTGCTCAGGCATGCCAGGCTATCAATGGTTTGGGTTTTAACAGGGGTTAAGATAGGGGTGTTTTTCCGAATATTTTCATCTGGGAATTTGTCGCCATATGCTAGCAGTTCGCGGGCAATTTTGTTTGGTTCCTTTCGCTCCAGCTTGGTGGTGTCATGTTGGCGATGTTTTGTTTGGCGGGGGAGGGGAGGAAGTATGAAAACTAAGAGCGGATAGAGTCAGCAATAAAATCAGGTGGGTAATGCACGCTCGTAGTTAATGGACTAGAGTAATATAGTTGGAGCTAAGTTGAATTTGGAGAATCCGCTGGTGGCTGGGTTGCTACAAGCAACCTCAATTGAGACCTCGGTTCACTCGATGTGGACCTCGGCCATTCCGATCAAAAAGACCGGTGCCGGTGTTGGGATGAGCAACACTATAATTTTCATAGTTGGAGATATTTTTGAGTAGTAAGTTAGGGAATTGTGAAAGGAGAGAAACTATATTAAGGTAACTCCAATGAACGATTAAACTAAAATTTCGTTAGCAAAATTATATACACAGTATTCACAACTTAAGGAGTTAAGGCATAGCATGATGTCTAGACATTCCTAGATCAAATTATGGTATTGAGCTAATCAATATGTGTTATGGACTGCCAGGTATTTGAGGTGCTGTGTGAGCTCTGTTGTATTCCTTCCAGCCTTCACTTGTAGGTGGATATTTAGGACGTGCGAGAATTTATACACGGTAAAGGTAATGTTGAGAAGGGAGATTTAAACAGATATGTAGCCAGAAATAAATACCAATTCACTCCAACAGCAGGAATTATTCAGTGCCTCCTATTCTTGTAGACAATGCCGAAGACAGGACGATTAGGAAAGCGGACAGTAGTTAAGCGACTTTTGGCTTAGAGGTAGAGAAAATGCGCCACAACTAAGAGCTAGGATATGATCTAAAGAATTAGTTCATGGGAAATATCACTAAGACAATGGGTAGAAATGAAGTGACCAGGAATCAGGAGCACAATAGATTCAATGCAGAATGAAGCCGGATAAGGAAGAACAAGTGAATTATTATGGTCATCCGTGGAACCGTCTCCCGGTGACCTACTTCCATGCGGGGTAGGCACTTGAGAAGTTTCGCACGCACCTCCACTTCCAATCTGGTCATATGCCGGTGTTTTAAAATCACGCTGGCCACTACCGATTCTATTCATGATTTGGGCAACTATTATTTTTGCTGAGCTAGTTACTCAAACCAGTCATCCCTTTCATCAATCATAGTTGACTTTTGCATGTATGATGACCGGGATCATCGGTTTGGCATCATATGCCATTAAGTTTGAGTTCTGCAGTTAGATTTGATTGCATTTTTTACTTTCGGCACACTTTTCTATTCGCCAGTAGGTCTTTTGGCATGGATGTACGTGTTCTGTAGCAGCTCCAAAGCATCACCTCAGGAGATTGGCCCTCAAGTGTGTAACAGAATAACAGGAGAATAAATTGAAGTTGTTAAATTAAGGGGTAGAAATATCACAAAACAATTGGGCAAATAGCATGTCTCGAGACTTTTTGGGATGCCATATGATTAGGTGAGATGACATGTTGCAGGAGTTTGGAATAAATGGTGGAGTTATTAATAAATAAATAATTAAATGTCTATTCTCAAATCTTTCGATGATTCTCCGTCCAATACGTATTAGATGATAAGAATTATCCGAATGCCGTGTCGAGGTAGAATATTCAAATTATACGACTGAGTGATAAAGCAAATGCGACACCTTTTGGTTCCCACCTGCAAGTGGGACTTCAAGGGTGGCCTTTTTGAGCATAAACTTAAGGTATGCTGGAGTGAAGTGAACCTGCATTGTAGGTCATATGTTGTTTGGACCGGATGAAATTAACACAGCTGTAGACACTTAAAGACTGAATGTTTTCATTACGTTGTGCATATTGTGAAAAGCTCCAAGTGCATTTTAAATTTGGTTAGGTTTTCACTTGCTCGTACATCTAACGGTTGCTTATTCCATTTGTGATTAGACCTTTCCAGGAAGAAGTTGGGGCAGATGTTTAACTTCCTCTATTTTAACTGTAGCGACTTATCCCTATTTCTTGTGTGATAGGTTGGGGAATTTTGCAAGGTAACGTATCTACCCGTCGTGTACACCCGGCAATGTAGAATTTTGTAAAAACAACTAGATTATTTCTCAGGCGGCGCAAACACAGAGAGTGTAGTTTAAGGTGGCGCAGTAGTCTTCATAATTTAGATTGGTGGGCCGGCCAATAAGGAGTTTCGTGAAAGAACGCCACATGCTTTCTAAGACAAATCTCTCCGTTCTACGGAGGTGACTATGGATGCTTGTGCAGTCGCCAAGCATAGGCTCAAAATAAGCTTAAATATTTCCAGTCTCGTTTCAGGTAGAAGAAAGGATTTAGTGACATAGACTTTCAATTGCTTGGCGTTTGCCATATGATATGAAACAGGTTCAGAAAGTGTAGCTATACAGAATATATTACTCCGAGGTCCCTAACTGGAGAGGAAATTGGGATGTTTGCACCTACTAGGATGATGGTGCCATCCGGTATGCAGCATCCACACCCAAGCACTTGAGAATTTTCAGCGGAGAATTTCATGAACTACTAGTTACTCTATGTGTCAAACGCAAATAAGTTCTCATGTATGTTCGTAAGGCCCGACTCCACGCTATCAAGGTTAATGTCATCCGTAAAGAGGCGTGATCGCCCATGATTGACGGAATCACAGGTTGTATTTATATTTATTAGGATGAGTAGTGGTCATAGGACGCTGTCTAGGACAACTCCGCTTGTAACTTCTCTCGAAGACTTTTAGCCAATTTTAACTCTCTGTGTCCGGTCGTCTAGGTAGGATTTAAACCAGTTTAGCAATGGTTTGCTGGCTCCGTAAGAGTGTTGCGCGGAGAAAAAAGGTTTATGTGACACGCGATCGGAGGCATTGCGCATGTCTATACAATTTT
>CALYDF020007940.1:0-12081 GCA_944474145.2 Dicrocoelium dendriticum | reverse complement strand
ACTCAGGTTGAAATTTTGCGCCGGAGAGCAATATCAGCGTAATAAAAGTAGGGCTATATTTTTTGTTAATGGGTATTTTTCTACTGAAGCACGCAGATTTATTTTCTCTCTTAACAAATTGCTTCTATTTATGTCTGCATTTTTCGGAATTGTTTTTACTTTTCGTATGCCTTATAATTCCTTCATTCATTTCTTCCATGTGCGCAACAACAATTGGGGCAACTGAGTGGCCAATTATTGTGCGATCAATTTAAAGTGAATTTGTGGCAAATTGGATTCTGTTCCAAGGAGAAAAGGCAAACTACACCTCCGCGAAGTATTCACAATAAAATACAAGGAGCTCAATATCGCCCGAAGGAACCAGAAAAATGTCAAGGTGGGCGCCTGCGACCCAGTAGCTGTATACTAAACAGTGCCAATGCATTTGCAATTGCTAACGATGAACATATATTTTGCCAACTTCCATGCAAGAGCATCGGATAAATGTAAGCATTGATCTGAACCCTTTAGGGTGCAGCCTCTAGCAGGTCTAGAAATATACCTATTTATTTATTTATTTATTTATATATAACCCTGTAACACCCGAGGACATCTTTACAAACTCAGGGTCCCCAGAATGAACAAAGTATCACATCAGCTTTGTATCGAACGAAGAATCGTAAACTTATGGGATACACTACCAGAAGGATTAATAGAGGCCGATTCTGTGAAGTGTTTTAAAACCCATATCGACGATTATTTTGGAAACCTGAGCTTTTGTGAAACGATGCACATACAGTGCCAAAAGAAGACATTGTACGTCCGGAAATAATGACCCTAGTACAAATTTCTAACCGAACACGAATAAACGATTAAAGGACCAGACACAAATGCTGATAATTCACAAGTAAATTTTGATTTTTGCTAATTCGATAGTTGTACAGAAACCTTTCTACTTGCTCTTAAATACAGTCTCAGTCTCAGTCTCAGATAAAATACCGTGGAAAACAGTGTTTGAATAAACACTTGTAACGGAATTTGACTAACGTCAAATTTCCTCTCATCCAAGATATCTTGGATCGGCTAAAGCGGCCCCGGTCAAAGCGTCTTTGGCGCTTACTGATAATTTTTCTGCTTTTTCCCAGTATTATTCCCGTTTTGCACTCAATTTTTGCCTTTTTTGAGGTCATTTGAATGTTGTATACGTCTTATAATTCCACTCTGTTTTCCACTATGTCGGTCTCGCAATGCACCGAGGCTGTTTTTCCAAGTGACTTTGATTCTGAGGTTATCGCACTTTGTGGCGGTCCAAGCTGCAATAGGCCAGTAGCTGACGATTCAGACGGTATGCAGTGCGATGTCTGTAACTGATGGTACCACCAGCTTTGTACGGACCTAAGTACCAAGCAGCACGCAGCGCTGGCCACCAGCGAAAATGTGCTTTTTGGTTGTGCTGATTGATGCAGCCGCCGGCATGGCCGCGAGGCATTTCGCACGAGAGACAAATCCCTTGAGCCCTGGCTGCGAAATGTAGAGCGTTCGTTCACGATGCTCACAGATATTCTCCTTAAGATTGATCGGCTCATGATGATGCTTCCGGTCTCTAAAAACGCATCTTTGATGCTTATACTGGAGATAAACTTGGGACACCAGTCCTTATGTCACCCGTGCAGATGGCTATAGACCACTAATACGCAGCTGCTTCGGACGTCGTATCCACGCCGAATTGCTGGTTTAAGGGTTCTATTCGAGTAAAACGAACGTGAGTCAGGAAACCCTGTAGGCTCTGCTGAATAAGAAGTTATACTTGTCTCGGCACCGAAACAAGCCATGTCTTTGCTTGTCAAGCCGTCTGACGGTTGTGAGAAGGCGAAGATCACCACGCGCACTATTTGTCTGCCGAAGCTGCCGGATATCTCGGTCCTCACCGAGAAGGCATGTTCTGACGGTTTGATTGACCCTGCTCAAAGCGAAAATTCTTCACGGGACCCTGCCGGTGTTTTCAAGGAGAAAAGGCAGACCAAACCTGCCATAAAGCCTTTTGTTGGAATCGATGACCAAAAAATGGTTGGACATCGACAATGGAGAGAAAAGCCTACGCTGCGGTTGCTACATGATCGGGAGGATAAAGCCGTCCCATCATCGGGGGTGAAGCCACCTTCTCCAAGTGTCGAATCAAAGACCCGTGGGGTTAATACACACCGTCGTGGTGATCCTTTCACGGATAGTAGGTCGTATTCCGTAACGTGGCTGAATCTGCTTTGTCCTTCCTGCTGATCGCATGTTGGACGACCTTCAATGGTTTAAAATGTGTGCAACAAAGCTGCTTCCGCCTGTTTTTCCAAACGTTACCGTCAGGAAGCTGATTAGACTGGGAAACGTCCCAGTTAGTGTACCAAACCCTCGACCGCGGCTACTTCCTGTGGTACTCTCTACCCCGGAAGGAACGCAACGCTCTCATGCGGTTGGCGTTTAAGATGAAATGTGCAAATATTAGTGCTCAGCCGGAACTTCGGCTGGCCGATAGGCTGAAGCTAAGGAAGGCCATTAAGGACCTCAACCAGGTGAGCGGCCAGTGAACATGGCCTCCAGTTAGTGGGTTTTCGGGTGGTCAGCCGGCGGTCCTTTTCCGCTCTACCGCTGCCCATTCTGGTAGCGCACGACCCAGGTCTGGATCTAACGAATACCTTCAGATAGTACTAAGTAATTTGCTCAGCCTAAGGATTAAGGTGTAGATTTAAGTCTGCTTGTAGATGCGTCTCATCCCAATATACTCGCATTCACTGGAACGTGGCAATCTCAGGACAACACGGATGGTGAAGTACATCTAAAGTACATCTAAATGACCTAGGCACTGCCGACGTATCGCCCTGTGACGTCCATCTCAAGAGCGTCACTGGTAATAATTTGCCTTTCTTATTGTATGCACCTTACAAGCCTAACATGTCTATTTCTGCCGACGCTCTTTGTTAGCATTCCGACAATAATAAAATTGTTTCTAAGAGCCAACATTCTAGTCTCGTCTCGTTGGTCTCCTACTTTCTGACTGCTGAGGCCTTACCAATGAACCATCGACAGATCCAGTAGTCTGTTCACAACACCTCGAGCTCATTCTAGGCTATTCCACTTCTCCCCAATAGATGCTTTTCCTTCCAGCCGTATTCTTTCCTTTTCGCGCCATCTGTTTACATACCTGTTTCAACTGGACGAAGAACGTTTCGGGTTTGGCTCTGCTGTATCCTTGTCTGCCCAGTCTCCAGCTTTCTGACTGCTTCCAACATCCGAGACACAAACGGTTTAGGTTCTGTGGTCCCAGCAATCTGTGCTCCTCATGCTTTGCGCCTTGCTCGCCATACTATCTACCTATTCCGGAAGAAAGCTCTGCCACCCTTACCTCAGTTACATCGCCGGGCATTATTCATCCCTCGATTTATTAACAATGATGAATCATCACCTGAAGAACCTCGTCGGCTTTTCCACTTCTCCTCAATAGGACCCGTTTACCGACCATTTCATTTCCTTCCTGTGCTTTCTGTTGCATTCATGCTTCATTCGACGCTAACTTACATGCATTAGTCTTCCCGGACTTCTTACGTTCCTACAAATTTGAGACTAAATCAACGCGTCCCTGCCGCTTCTTCTAGGTGATATTCGTTCTCCTCTCTCTGGTTCCCCCAGAATGGGCATATGCGCATGCGGACCCCTCAGACTCTCTTTGCTTCAGCTTCATTCCTAATTTGAAACTATCTTTCATTCTCTATTGATCCGTGTGTTGCCCGATTCTCGTATTTCGCCACGTGTGATACATGTGTGTGTGATATCTAAATGACAATTAAATGCACATGGGTACAATAGTTTAGTCATCGTTGAAATTGCTCGATTGCGTTCCAGTTGCATGCCTTTCGTCTCTCTGTGTGGCTGCCTCTGTTCATTGTCTTTTTCCCCCAGATTGTCGCAGGTTCGGCGACCAGCATCCAAGGAAGATTCCATCGATGTGAAAAAAATATGAGACACAGTTCCTTTATCTGGACATGACAGGAAGATTCTCAACCGTTTTTACAACTTAATAACAGGACAAAACTTTCGTTGTCTTTCACGGATACCATTTTTCCTAGACTTGGACCATTGGATTCAGTTTGCCTAATACTCCTTTTCAAAAACCTCTTGCTTGGAGCAGTCCCTTTGACTTCGGAAGGCACATTCGCCTGCCGATACAAAGCCAGAACATTTGATCATCCTGAGTGCTTTAATTCGCTTCGACCGCTCAATTGGCCGTGGTTTCCTATAGTTCCAATCAATTTTACCACCTACCCCTGAGCACCTGCGATTTGCTTTTCGGAACCATATACTATCCTTCAAGACGACGACAACAACTCAACATATTTCCAAGTATATCCCTCGGAGACTTCAGATGGTTCTGCAGATGATCAACACATCATATTCAATAAAACATTTACTTGTTGACCTACAAAGCGGGCACAGAAAATCGCTCAAAACAGGATAGGACAAAGGAACGCAAGAGGCACTCACCCAAAGCACCAGCCAACGGAAAATGGGACGCGAGTTGACTGCGAATAACCTAGAAACCAAACGCCCAACAAGAAACATAGCCAGTTACAACGTTCCATTCAACGGATCGGCGGCAGTGTTTCTGGACGTGGTGAGGTTTCGCCTGCCAAGCGTTCTCCCTATAAAGAGCCACAAATGTTTGTTTAACAACACTGCAACTTGGCGAATGTGACTCACCACCGAATAAAGTCACAGCCCATAACTTCGCACTGGTAGGTTAACTAGCGTCACCATAATAGATAGGTTCATTACACTGGAACTTCTACATCTGCATAGCGTGTTGTCTTTCCTTTCTACGATTTCACGCATACACTGTCGTCTCTTTACTTTCTACGGTATTACCGTTGATCTTAATAAATAGATAAATAGATATATTTCTAGACCGGATAGAGGCTGCACCCTTAAGGGTTCAGATCAAGTTTTACATTAATCCGATGCTCTTGCATGGAAGTAGGCAAAATACAAGTATATGTTCCTCGTTGGCAATTACAAATGCATTAGCATTGTTTGGTGTACAGCTGCTGGTTCGTGTGCGCCCACCTTGAAATTTTTCTGGTTCCTTCTGGCGATATTGAGCTCCTTGTTCTTTTGTTGCAAAAGCTGCGCAGAGGTGTAGTTGTGCCTTTTTCCTTTTGAACAGAATCCAATTAAGCACAAGTTCATTTTAAATTCATTGGACATTGGTTGGCCCGCTCAGTCGTCAAAATTGTTTGTTCGCCCATGGAAGAAATGAGAGTGGCGGAATTATATGGGATACGAAAGTTAAAAGATAATTTCAATAAATGCGGAAGAAAATAAAAGGATTTGTTAAGTGACATAGTAAGGCGGCGTGCTTCACTAGAAAAATACAAATTAACAAAAGATGCAGCAAAGCTTTTCCTGCGCTAATATTGTTTTCCGACGCGAAATTTCAACCTGCGTGAATCGCGTAATAAAATATAAGCCTCTTCTAAGGCTAGAATACTGCGTAAAGTAGCACAAAAATATACCGGTCTGGACAAGTTTTAACTGCTGAATACGCTGAAAGTAAAAGCAATGCAATACGTGCAGTAGTTTGCGAGTTATTTGAAATTAAATGGTGGTCTACGAATAAGACCATTATCATTTTTCGCTTAAAATGGTTTTCTGCTTTGCAAGCAGATAGCAGAAAAAAGAAAAATAATGTAAAAAGTAGGGAAGCAGTATATGTCCTAAATAGGAGTAGTTATCCAGCAATGCTATGATTAGTCCGTAATACCCTGCGACAACTAGGGACTGTGTAGGTGGCCGAAAAGTACACTTTTCAGGCATACATGGCAAATATACGCAAACAAGCTATAATCTTGGGCGAAAACGCTAGAAATCCAGTAAGGAATATTATGTCCGCATGGAAATGCAAGAGGGCTTATAATTAACCTACGGTTAGAATGCCTCAGCATACCATTTTCAGTGGATCCTGAGCCACATTAACAACCAGGAATATAGAGCTTAGTATTTTTAAGCCTCTAAGTGTTTCTGAAGCTTCTATCAAGTCCGCATGATTTGGGTCTACCTGAGTACCCCAGGAGACATTTCGGATCCGTTGACACAGTTTGGCCTATATAATAAACACATTTCTTAGCTACACAGCGCAAGTATTTTCCCTTAGACCCGATTTTCTATATTCATGAGGCTATGTCTCTAACATCAGTAAGCTAGAGGAACCTGTCACTAATAATAAAGAAATGAGTAGGGGAAAATTTAGTAAAATTTGGCAACTTGCTTTTGGGCTTGAAATCTGTTTTGGTCTGCGTGGGTGGGCATTACCAACGCTACCGCTGCTGATTGAGCTTGCTCGAACTGGAGGGATTGTTATGACTCTTCTGTTGATGCACACCATTGTGCAGCTCGTTGATGAATTACGAGGTATTTCTCTCCAATCCTAGGTTCCGAGGCAAGTGCCGGTGGTGTTCATCCAGGTGACTATAAACTAGTACTTTACTGTCACACCGGCTATTTCTTTTGGGTTTTTCCTGGCAAAAGCTTTTCTAGCATCATCAGCAAAGAGTGAGAAGGTAAATCAGGAGTAGGACAGTAACAAAAACCAGTGAGAGCCAGAGGGACGCCTGTACCTGGAGCCCAGTGAGCGATTCGAGAAGACGGTTCGAGTTGCAGGGAAACTTTTATTGGTACCGTAAAAGATTTCCTGTTACCCAGCTATAAAGGAACGACACCGTGGACGCCCTAGCTGGGGGAGCGGAGCAAGCACAGCACACAGGGCAGTTGCGAGTTGCAACCGAAACGAGCGCCAAGCAAAAATGGCGATGTGCAAGTCAAGTATTCGAACTCAGCAATCAGTTTAACAAACCACACCGGTTGCCTAGGTGTACAAGTAAAGAATTTTAGTTAGAATTTTACACAGGCAAACCGGGGAATCTCCAGACTGCTACAAAGCCCTCTCCCAGAGGGGACTGTGTAAGCAGTCCTTCGATGTACGTGAGGAATGTCCGTCGCGGGCCAGCCTTTTGCGAGACCAGGTTGTGAAAACTGATGCAGCTGCTGGGGGAGAGCCATGCAATCGGACCCTAGCGGGCTCCCACCCGTGTCCTCCCTACGGTGTCGAAACGGTAAAAAAACTGTTTGTAGGGGGGGACAGTTAGTGAAGTTCACGTATGTGGTTGAGCAGGGAGTTCCTTCCAATTGCAGTTGACGTGCGGGGATCCAGCGGAAAGTGAAACCGAGGTGCAACCAACCGACGGTGTATATGGAAAGCAAAATGAGAAAGCAGCATAAATGCATAGCCATACACAAAAGAGTGTAAAGCGAAAAACGTGCAAAGCTGTTTTTGGGTTTTCAAAAGGTTTTGCTTTTTTTGGTAGTTTCAAAACGTTTTGATATATTTTGTGGATTTTTAAAAACGTTTGATAAGAGCAGAAAATTTCGAAGGCACGTTCTACGTAAAATAGTAAGTGCTGACAAAGTCTGAAAAACGAACTGGAGGCTTGAGTTTCCTACCGCGTCGATTGAGAGTAGGGCGGGTAGGAGTGTTGTCGGTTGTGTTTGTCGGTTCTGCTGGAGCGGGCTGACTCGTCTGCGTTTGCGGTGCCGGCTGTGATGGCACGGGCTGTAAAGGTGCTTGTTACACCGGCGAGTCAGACTTGTCGAGGAATGCTGGCTTGAGTCGATCGACGTTGATCGTTTCAGCCTTATTATTGTAGTCAACGGTAAACGTCTTGTCGCTTCTGCGTACGACAAGGTACGGACCAGAATAAGGAGGTTGAAGTGGCCGACGTACGCTGTCAGTGCGAACGAACACATGCTTGCAAGTAGTTAAGCGTTCGTCCACGTTGGTACGCAAGCTCTGTGCTCTGGGTTGCACAGGCTGAAGCTGTCGCATGTGATGAGATAAGCGAGCTGCGTAGTCGCCATAGTCGAAGGTTGTCGGCGCTTTTGATGAGACGAGTTCACCAGGTAAGCGTTGTGTGCATCCAAAGACTAGCGACGATGGAGTGGCTTGCAAATCCGCTTTAATCGTGTTTCTTATGCCTAAGAGAACGAGCGGAAGTGCTTCGTGCCAGGATGTACTAGATTGGGCACAGAGGGAGGCTTTGAGTTGCCGGTGGAACCTTTCTACCATCCCATTAGCTGCAGGATGGTATGCGGTGGTTCGATTATGTTGGCAACCAAGAACGTCTAGCAGTTTGCTGAAGGATCCGTCGAAGTGTGATCCTCTGTCAGTGATGACTACGCTTGGGCAACCGAATTGAGCTACCCAGCGTTCTAGGAAAGCTTGCGCCACTGTCTCAGATGAGCAGTTGACTAACGGAATCGCCTCTGGCCAACGAGTGAATCGGTGGACACAAGTGAGTAGGTACACGTAGCCTTTGCATGGAGGCAAAGGTCCGACCAGGTCAACATGGACGTGTGCAAAACGAGCGTCAGGAGCGGGAAAGACACCAAGTGGGCTTTTGGTGTGTCTGTAGACCTTGGCGCGCTGACACTCTAAGCATGCGCGTGCCCAAAGGCGGACATCGCGGTTCACGTTGGTCCATACGAAGCGTTCCGTTACGAGCTGCGAAGCACGTATGCCGGGATGAGACAGGTTGTGTAAAGCATTGAAAACTAGTCGACGCATCGAAGTAGGAACTACGGGTCGGGGAGAAGATTGTGAGACGTCACAAAGAATCGTCCCCTCAGATGAAGTTAGTGGAACTTCACGTAGTTTTAACGAGATGTTGCGCCGTAGCTTGTCTATGTCAGGATCAGCTTGTTGGGCCGCAGCCATAGCGGCTAGATCAATGTTGGTGCCAGGCGATAAGCTGATCTGTTGAATGCGTGAAAGCGCATCCGCGACGGGATTGAGAGCACCTGAGACATGACGTACGTCTGTCGTAAACTGAGAAACGTAGTCTAGGTGTCTAGTTTCCCGCGACGAGTACTTGTCTGTTGCGCCATTGATTGCGTAGATCAATGGCTTGTGGTCGGTGAAGACGGTGAAATGTCGACCTTCGAGGTAATGACGGAAATGTCGGATACCTAGGTAGATAGCTAACAGTTCCCTACCGAAGGTGCTGTAACGCGATTCGCAGGTTGTAAGCGTTTCGAGAAGAAACCTAGAGGTATCCATCGATGGTCGATGAGTTGTTGTAGGACTGCACCGATGGCAGTGTCGGATGCGTCAGTTGTCAGGGAGAGTGGTGCAGATGTGTCTGGATGGGCGAGAAGCGCTATGTTGGAGATAGCGTCTTTGAGCTTCTCGAAAGACAATCTAGCGTCGTCTGTAAAATGAAAAGACCGTTGTCTACCGCGGAGCAAGTCAGTCATTTGTTGGACAATGCTCGCGCAGTTAGGAATAAAGCGTCTATAATAGTTGACCAGGCCAAGGAATCGGCGCAAATGTTTGAAGGAACTGGGAGCAGGATAATCCTTCAGAGCCTGGAGTTTGTCTGGCAGAGCTTCGATACCAGAGGCGGATATGCGGTGGCCAAGAACGTCGATGGAGCTTTGGCCAAGCTTGCATTTATCGGGGTTGTCGGTAACCCCATGCTGGGTTAAGCGTTGGAAGAGAGCGTCGAGGTGACGAAGATGTTCGTCGTCAGAAGAGCTCGCGATAAGAATGTCATCTAGATAAGGATAAACGCCTTCGAGTCCTCGCGTTACCTCATGAATGAAACGCTGAAAAGTTTGGGCAGCGTTGCTGAGGCCGAAAGGCATTCTGAGGTACTCGAATAGGCCGAATGGCGTGATGACTGCTGTTTTAGCAATGTCATCTGGCGCGACAGGTATCTGATGGTAGGCGCGAACTAAGTCGACTTTGCTAAAGATAGACTTGCCAGCTAGAGCTGAGGTCAAGTCGTGCATGTGCGGAATAGGGTATCTATCCGGGACGGTAACTTTGTTAAGTGCCCTGTAGTCACCACAGGGTCGCCAGTCACCGGATTTCTTCGACACCATGTGTAATGGTGATGCCCATGGACTTTTGGACGGGCGGATGATTCCCAGTTCGAGCATTTGCTCAAATTCCGCCTTGACAGCTTTGAGCTTGTCCGGGGCTAGTCGGCGAGGGCGGGCCGAAACAGGCGGGCCCTTAATGCATCTCTCTCTCTCCATCAAAGGGCGGGTCTATTGTGCAACTGTTCGTGCTGTACTGTTGTACGGATGCGAGACCTGGCCCATTCGTAAAGATGACTTGCGCAGGCTATCCGTCTTCGAGCACCGCTGTCTGCGGTCCATTGCCCGTGTGTGGTGGCAGCACCACGTAAGCAATGTGGAAGTTAGACAGCGTGTCTTAGGACATGGAAGCCACTCGCTCGAGGAGCTCATCTCACTGCATCAACTGCGGTGGTTGGGACACGTATTGCGCATGCCTGTCCAGCGTTACCCCGTCGTGCGTTGTTTGCACTTGCTGGACAGGGCTGGAAGAGACGGTCTGGTGGAGAGCCTACAACATGGAGAAGCCGCATAAAAAAGTTGACGAAACAATTGGCCTCGGCCGGTTGTTGTCGACTACCTGGTTGGAGTCCGAGAGATGCGGATACTTGATGGTTCAAACCTTGGAAGTTACGGCTCAAGAGCGATGTCAATGGCGGACGTGTGCATCAGTGCGTTGCGGTGTCCCTTCTTCCTCCTCTAAAAAAGAACAAACTGAAAAAATTCAAAATCTGTGAGTGGTAAACTTGACAAAAAAGCATTTCTTGTTGCTCTTTTCTTATTATTCATATTGTTTTCCTATTCAGCCATGATTCCGATGGCACAATATCTGTACCACAGATTGTGTATAATATATATATATATATATATATATATATATATATATATATTAGTGCAAATGTAATGCATGACGTTTAACGTCACAGGAGACAAGTCGTTCAGGACGCGAACGAGTTTAGGGTGCTTGCCGAAAAGTTCTAGAAAAAGCTGTGAAGCTTGAGGTAGGACACGAATGGGAGTGATAGCAGCCACGTTGGCGCTAGTCCCGATAACACTGAGCTGTGTCCTAGAGTCGATAAGCTTCTTCCTTTTAGTGTCGACGATGAGGTCGAAGCGTTGAAGAAAGTCTATGCCTATGATGGCGAAAGGCACGGCAGCGCTTATGAAAGGCCAGCGAAAGGTTCGCCGCAGGCCTAAATTGAGCGTCAGCAGCTTTTCGCCGAAAGTTGCGATTGGTGTGCCATTGGCGGCACGCAGCTTGGTCGGCGATGGTGAGACGACCTCATCTGAGCTACGGGGTATGACGCTAACTTCGGCACCAGTGTCGACTAGAAACTGGGTGCCGGAAGTTAAATCCCTAACACGGATGAGGCGACTTTGGTGTTGGCCGGTCGCGTCCGTCGGCGTTACGGACCGGCCGAGAGGTTTCCTGCTTCTCGGCGAAGTTACAAGGCTTTACACATTTATGAGCCTCGGTACCAAAGCGCTGATGATACCAACAGCTAACTTGCCTGTTGCGAGAATAAGAACGTTTGCAGGGCGATGTTGATCGGCTAGGACGACGACGGGTCATAGTAAGCTGTTGCACCTGGCGACTAAGTGTCGCGACTTGTGCTTGCAGGGCTTCTATAGTTGACTGTAAGCCAGTGATAGAAGTGCCCTGGGACGCGACGGCATGGACCTTGCTGGCGTCGGCTTGTGGCTGTGATCGTTCAATAACTCGATCCGCTAAGTCTGCTAGTTGAGTGAGCGGAACGGAGCTCACTGTAGCGAGAATCGCTTGCGTGTTTTCCGGTAGCCGTTGTAGCCACAGTTCGCGAAGTAACGTCTCATCCATGGTTGAGGAACCAAGGAGTTGCTGCATCTCTCGTAGCAGGGTTGAGGGCAGTTTGTCGCCCAGTTGCAGATCCCTGAAAAGCTGCTGCAGGCGAATTTCTCAGAGGGCATAACACGCTTAATCGTGGCCTCCTTGAGAGCCTCATAGCGGTTTTCGGTCTGAGAAATGATGACATCACGAACCTGCATTGATATCTCCTAGGAGAGATAGGACAGGAGTTTGCAATACCTCGCGTAGTCGGAAGTGATTCTGTGGTTATGAAACTCGGCCTCAGGATGAGCGAACCACAAAACGGGATCCATGTCCCA
>CALYDF020007939.1:0-12122 GCA_944474145.2 Dicrocoelium dendriticum | reverse complement strand
CACTAGACGCTATATCGATACATTTGAAACTAGGAAAGGCGTTTGATTCTATATAACTCATAAGTAGCAGGATTTTAGTTGTAAATCTCATAAGGCTTTCATCCCAACAGTTCACAAACTACATAGCAGAGCCTAGTCCGGAAAAGCGCCAGACGCGTTTCGCCCTATTGGGGCTCGTCAGTGGCGCGCATTCCCTCGGTCCTCTAAGGAGGATCGAACCCATGACCGCTAGAGGCAGATGCCAACTAGCCTGCAGCTTAAGCCACTGAGCCATGGGGGACGTTGGCTGGGATACGTAATTTCCAAACTACCTGGGATATAGTGACAGTGGAAGATAGGTGGTGCTATATCCCAGCTAGGCCTCCTTAGACGACCGAGGGAATGCGCGCCACTGACGAGCCCCAATAGGGCGAAACGCGTCTGGCGCTTTTCCGGACTAGGCTCTGCTATGTAGTTTGTGAACTGTTGGGATGAAATCCTTATGAGATTTACACCTAGACTTTGTCCCGCAGTTCACTGCTGACATACGTCACTTCTCAATATCGGTAATCCCCGTTGCCGACGCTCTCGCACATCTACCTCACTCTCCAATCTTTGCCTACCGTCGACCTTGCCGCCATGGCATCGGCTCGGGCTCAATATTAAGATATACAACTCACTCTGCAGTCTACTTCGCTGCATGTGCATTCTGTTCTTCTCCAAACTACGGAAGGAACCATTTTCTGTTACACTCAAATAAATAAATAAATATTTTATTCTCGACTATGCAAAGCACTCCCCTGGCGTCTTGTTCATGGATGCGCAACAGTATATACATTTTATGTCAACCGTAACTGTGATACACAGGATGTCCTAGACCCCTCGTGCCTGTCTCCTTCAGCCGCCCAGTTTTGACGCACTGCACTCGCTATCACATCTCGGTAGCCGTGCATCTTGTCAATTGGTCAACGGACATTCCGTTTGGCCACGCGTAAAAGAAGATCTTGGTACCTGGGCTCGCGCCTGCCTTCACTGCCAGCGCTGCAAAATACATCGTCACACCGGCAGTCCACTTAGTTCATTTCCTGCCCCGGACTCTCGGTTCGAGCAGGTACACGTAGATCTGGTAGGTCCATTGCCTCCTTCGCACGGATTCGTATACATTCTTACCTGTGTCGACCGCATCACCAGATGGCCAGAGGCTATTCCCGTAACAGATTGCACAGCTGAGACTGCTATCCGGGCCTTCTTGGACCGGCGGGTCTTGCACTACGGAAGCCCATCCATCATTACACGGACCGAGGAACGCCTTTCGAAGCTGCACAATTCGCTACCTTCTGCAACTTTTTAGGCTGTCACCGCATCCATACCACGGCGTATCACCCAGCAGCCAACGGGTTAGTTGAACCTTTCCATAGACAGCGTAAAGCCTCCCACTGCGCCTCCTCTGACCCTAGCTGAAGCGCAAACATTTCGCTCGCACTCCTAGGCGTTGGCAGCAGCATCAACGCTGACTTACAATGTGCAACAGCAGAGCTAGTTTGCGGTACAACGCTAAAGTTGCCTGGGGAATTCGTTTCACCTCACGCATCTTCGGGTATGACTCCGCTTAACTTTGCGTCTTTCCTAGCTCAAAGTATGCGTTCACTATGCCAGACTCCGCCCCGTGCGCAGACTGGAGATGTGCAAATGCACAGCGGACTCTCTACCTGCACGTCTTCCTCGCACCGATGCCGTGCGGCGTCCACTCCAGCCTCCCTACACTGGTTCTTTCAGAGTTCTGCAACGGACATTTCACTTTAAACCGGAATGGTCACCAAAAATGGGGTCTATCGACCGCCTCAAATTGGCTTTCTTTGACGAGCCACTTGCAACCCATCCTGATGCTCTCGCAAAAGCATCCGCACCTGTGGTGACTTCCTGAGCACTGGATATCCAGAAACTTTCCGTTCCCTTTGACTCTCAACTTACCCTGCCTCAACCCCAGGCAACCGACCGACGCGGTAGACAGGTCAAACGTCCGGTCCGTTTTTCAGCTTTTGTAAACGTCTGCTATTTCCATTAACACGCCAGTTTTGCCTTCCGTGGTAAGCGTGTGACTTGCTCAAAAACGTTTTGCAGAATCGACAAAAGGAACCCAAAACATGTTGAAACCTAAAAAGCATATTTGTTTTTATTATGCATGCCATGTTCTCAATCCGACGACAAGCAACTTCCATTGACCATTAGCCACCCCTGAGTTCTACCTTCCAGAAACTCAACCGCCGGAACTGCCAAGGCAACCCTCGAGTGACTCGCCAACCGACTCAACGCCACCCCCGAGTGATTCGCCAGCCCACCGAAATCCCTCTTCCTGACCCAAGGAGAGGTCAGTCACCGTCGGCCGAAGACAGCCGCAAACGGGTTGGTCCCCAAACGCCTACTTGGGCATTGCTGACACGTACGCTATATTTCTTAGTTGGAAGAAGACGCCTGGATTTTTTCATGGGACGAGGACCGTGGAATGAAGTGTGGTGGGGAGTGACACCTCCCAAGTGCACCGTCGGGTCTGCAGCAAAAGGTAGGTCCTGTCGACCTTTTTCTGGACCAGACAGTTTTTGGTAGTCCGATTGGCCTGCGCCGACAGCCCACCGCTGATGCACGCTGGACCACACGATCATCATAAATAAGTAACAAAAACCTGGACCCAGCCAACTCTGCCACACACCCCACCTTAACAGTCATTGGTCAAGCCCATGCAACTATTTGCACCCATCCTCAGTTTTCATTTTCCCACACTAACAGCTTCATCAAAGGCATCCATTCTTCAGCCTTCTAGAAGGAGACTCTTGTAATGTACCGGAAAACACGCTGTTTCAGTATTTTGCAACATTGTATTTTACGGTTGTATTAAACTTCAAAATGTCCACTTGTTTTACTGACGGCACATCCGTTTACACAAAGCGTTTTGGTGAGTAACTTGTTGCACCGTTTCTCGCTCTGGTTGATTCGCTTCCTATTTTTGTAGCCTGCACAATATACTTTGGGTTCAATCGCCTCCGACTTCCATACCTTCCCGTATTTGACACGTCTTATGTGTCATTCCTTACCGACTAGTATTCCAAGCTCCACCCAACAACCTCTTCAATGACGCGGCCGCCTGAAGTTACACAGCTGCCAAGGTAGTGCGTTCACTGCTTTTTGTGGCTGTTCACTGATAGCTAAGACCATAAGTTATGTCGGCGCAGCCCTGCAACAGTAGTTTACTCTTTGTTGGTGCCAAACACTTGCCGAGGCGTCAAGCGCTACCTGTCACTGTAATCAGTAATGTTTGCATAGTCCGCATACTCAAGTGCCCTAAGGTATAAGCAAATAAATAAATGGTATATGCTAGGTAAATTGAGACACACCTGTGAAGGCGTCATCAAAAAAGCATACAAACATAGCTGCTTTGGAATAGTAAAACATACGGTTTTAATGCACGATATAACAAAATGATGTAGTTCATACGAGTGAGTATTTTGCCAGGTAATAGTCTGACCAAGGAACATAATGGCGCTGGGTCGTGTAAAGATCAGTTATAACTGTCGTGTAAATATTTGCGTTCGGCGTGATGCCACCATGTGGTAACCCATGACCACAGGTGCGAAAGCAAGGCTTCGGTGCAACCAGTGTTCATTAAATACTCAGAATATTTAGTGCTCCATTATAACATTGTCCCTAGTAAAATCGATTGCACAGATTGTATGTAGAAGTCTGATGACTGTGTCCGTGTTAAATGTTCAGCTGTGGCCTTATTCAGTGGTGAGTCAAATTCGCCACGTTGTAGTGTTGTTAAGCGGGCATTTGTGGCTTTTTATAGGGAGAACGCTTGTCAGCCGTAAACCTATCATATCCTGGAACAGTGCCATAACTTCTGTTGGAAGGTAATGCAAGCAGGCGAGGCATTATACAGACGGGTTTTGCACTTTATTATACGCAGTTTGTTGACGGCCAAATTTATTCGTTGGTTGCCCGATTGGCTTGGTAGTGATCCGGCAGTAGTCGTTGAAATCACTCAAAGATACAACAGAGTCCTAGAGACGAATGATGAGTGGTGCAGGTGAGTAAAAACATTGCTAACAGAGGCTGGCCTCTTTTGTTATATACTTGTCTGATTGCGCAGACCGTGTCCACCTACGCACGCTGGACGTATCATGGGGATGGTGAGTGCAGTTGCTCCTTATGGCTGAATCCGTCCATAACAGGCGAAAATGCCATTTATTCTTCCAATGCGGGTTCGTTACGAAATTCTTACTCCATAAAATAGAATCAGAATTTCTTCAAATGTAATTAATAATTGGCTGCAGTTTTCTTCGTGGTCAAGTGAAAACTCCTTAAAAGGCTATCAGAAAAGCCGTTTATTCGAGGTCCATTAAAGAGCAGCAAAGCTGTCCGTGAAATGATATCGGAAGAGCGTCCGTTTAATGGAGAATCAGAGTGCTCTTCAGGAAATGTAAGGGACCGAAACCCAATTTTTTGAACGCCGGTGAGAAAAAGCAGGTTGTCTGTGGCAGTGTAGGTAATCATGACAGAATTATTTGCCTTCTGTTGTACAACATGTGATCCATGTAAACATATTATTCCAGGTGAGTAAATTAGGATACCGTGAGTCCGAGTCCAGCTAAACCCATTTGTTTAGACCCGGGAAGGTAGCATCTCCAGAATAGCGAAAAGCGCTACATTTGTAAGATTGAGTGGGTTCTTCATATCCCGGAGAAAGGCTCAAGTGTTTCTGCCAGTAGATAAACATTGTTTTGGCAGATGTAACTGTGGAAATCTCGGGAAAAACGGGCAACGGACAAGAGGCAACATAACAGACAGGCAGCAATGAATCAAGAAGCACTATCGAATGACTGGTGGCATGCTACAGTGCCTGTGATACCCTAAAACCTGTAATTTTGTTAAGTATACATGGTTTGCAAGCGCGTTCTTTACATCACGTCGCTAATGTGGCTTAGACTGCAACTGCTACCTAGGAAGAAGTTTCGGCCCCCGCAGGGTCAAGCGAGCGATATAACAAAGCGTGTTTACAAAATTGAGCGAATAATACAATTGTTGGAGAGAAACCTAGATAAACCGATGATGATGACAGCAGTCCGAATGCGAGAGGTAGTTTAGGTGAAACTAAGGCCAACTAGATTGTGACCGAAAGCGGGAGCGTCTAGTTCGTAAAGCAATGTTCCAAGTGGAAAAGGAAATGCAGCAAATCGGCGAGGAACGGCTGATTGCGAACGGCAGTGCAAAGAGTCGTTAGTGAGAGTAAGTACCCTGCAGCGCTCTTACTTCCATAGGCTGGATGCCGTCAGGATCTGGAGAAAAGGGTCACAGGGGACCAAAACTGCCGTGCAGTGGAAGTCGTTAGCCTGGGTACGGTTACTCTGAAGTTGGCTTTGTCACTGGGGTGGAAGATCGTTTCCATCTCAGGAAACACATCAATAGGTGTGGTCATTAAGTGTGGCTCTGGTATAACACTTGATTATGATTGCAAGGTGGACCGTTTAACCGCGACCTGGGAGGAAGCCATCGTGCCTTTCAGGTATTCGGTTTTCACGGGGATCAGTGAGTCGTCGGAGAATGATGTCCGTGAGTAGCTTGGAGTTAACGGAAACAAGGCTGATGCATCAATGGTTTCCCCACAAAATATACTAAACCTTCTTATAGATGGGTACGACAACAGCCAGTTTGAATGCACTTATCCAGTATCCAAATAGTGTTATACAGAGACACAAGTTCGGTTCTCACAGGGAATGTAGTGATCCATTGGACTTTCAAGTGGCTCTCGATAGATTATGGGACAGGGCGGATTTGTGGAGCTATCCACCCATGTATCACTTGCTTGGTGTAAATGAAATGCCGCATGTTCAAATGCAAACTGACCTAGGGTTGCTAACACCCGATTTTATTTCCATTGCGCGTTGGATTGCAGACGCTTGTGAAGTCTATTGCAGGTTGTGCATGAGCTGCAGGTCATGATGGAGCATGGCGAAGCAAAACGCAAGCAAAACATGTGCTAGCCTTCGTTAGGTCGCATTCAACGCTGTGTACAGGCTTGCTCTTTGCCTATTCCGTATCAGAATGAACGTTGAACTAGTCTTGTGGTAGGGGACGAATATGGTCGATCAAGCAAGGTACTTGTAGTGCCCTAATAGGCTACCCAGGCTACAAACGAAACGTGTTGACCTGGTCCACACCTATTACATGCTGATTGGTTATGTCGACCCTTGTTTCTCGTGGCTTTTCTATCCTAAATGCATGCCAACTATTTGGAACCATCCCGTGAGATTGTAAACACCACGGTCAGACCGGGTTAAGAAGGATACTCGGTTGTCACGAAGGGCTGTAGGCTCTTGGAAACCGCTCACCATTGCAACAAAATTGCAGCTTAACGTGGTGCAGCGGCGTACGTGTCTTTTTCAACCATTGACGTATACGGTGGTGCTTTAGTTCCCCAGATAGCTACTCCTATCTTCTGCAAAACTACATTATTGCCACAGCTGCTACCTTGCGACCAGGCTTGTTAGCCAAACGCACATGTGGACGACCATATTTGTCTTCCTACCTTTGTCTGGGCGTCCCGACAGCTAACCGACCAAAGGTGACGTCCGTCAGAGTTATCGTATTTTCACATTTTTGTTCATATTCGTTGCTCATTCCATCATGCATTCCCCATACGCAATCTCAGGACACAAGCGTGGAAGTGCTGGTTGGAACAGGTCTAGTTGCTCTTGTTTATACGGCCAATATTGTGCTCCTGTGTAACGATGCTGAGCATGCGCAGTGCGCCATGAATATTCTTCACAGAGTAGTCTTTGACAAGGCGTTACGCGAGGTAATCGATCAATTCCCTTACCTTGGCAGCGGTACCAACAAAGATGGGCGTATAATTCAGCTACCTTGCCTCCTATGTCGCATCCGCATCGTCTTGGATAACGTCCTTCTAACGATTACAGTAATGTTATAGATGGCGATACTAGTGCAACATTGAGTTTACCCACGTTAACTTGGTCTAATACACGCAACGTTTTCCCTATGCACATTGCAACCTCTGTTCACGGCCACAAACCATTGCTCAGTTTTCAGGCTTCGTAGGTTGTGAGTTCTTTTCACACTTACACGAGAGGTCATGCATATTTGCGAATGGTGTAACCATCCGGATCCATTACTGCATCATACTCCTATGCTTCCTTTGACCGATTCTGTCAACTGCTGCTAATTAAGTAAACCGATACCAGGTCCTTTTGATACCTTTATCCTTACCTTACCTGGTGGAACAATAGCAGCATGCATACACTATCACAATAGTTCGGTACCACCACTCGCTTGCACCTGGATAGGAGCAATCCAGGTAAGGTATAAATGGAACCACCGTATTTCTAACAAATTCGTGGACAGGTAATTGTGTTCGTCGAAACATGACGTCGGAGAACATCGACTTGGCCTCTTCTAGGATGCGCTTGTTCATATGCACCTTCTTCATAGGTTGCGATGTAGCAGGACAATGAGGTAAGCATGTGTTCTTTACTGACCAACTGGCATTTTCATCCATGGATAATATTTACTTAGAGATTAAGGTCGTAAATAACTAAATAAAAATATCTTTCTAGACTTGCAAGCTGCTGTTCTCGCAAGTGAGTAACACAATAGTTACAAATCCCATGCACATGCCTGGGGTGTGAGGAAAGTGGGAGTATATGTTCCAGTTTCGTAAGTACGAATGCAAAGTCTTTTTACAAGTACGGCTGAAGGGGCTGTACGAGCCCACCGTGATGTTCATGTTTTCTTCAGGGGAACCTTTACTACTTGGTTCATTAGTAGATAAAAGTCACGCAGAGCAATATTTTTGCACATGTTCTGGAAGCAAGATCCAATTCTCCACGTAGTTCACTATAAATTCTTTGGTCCTGCACTACTATACACGGCAGAGTACCGTATAGGTGGACAATCCACCCTACTATCTGGATGTGCAAAACACTGCCATCTCGTGAATCAGTAAGTCAACTGTACGTCACACCTATGCATATAGCTCGCAAGTGTATGTGACACCCTGTGCCATAAACCATTCCTCAGTGTTTGCGCGTTGGGGTTCCAGCGCGCCTCACATGCTCCCCATGAGGACGGGGATATTCGGAATCCGTACAGATGTCCGTGTTACACCTGTTTCTGTTTTTGAGTAGCATAAACTATCTCAATAATTGTGCAGCGAAATCACTTTACAGCAGTTGCATGCAAGGACGGAAACAATTGAAAATCCACGTGACTCCCATTTACCTCGTAGCAGTAGCGTTGATAAAAACCCAACCCATGCGTGCTTGCTTAGTCGCCGCGTAGGGATACGTCAGTGGCTTCTCTCGTAGCGATAACGATGCTTGCCTTTTGCTCTATATAGGCTTATTAACTACTAGTGTTGGAGACGCGCGGTGCCTATAGTGGAGTCTTTGCCAGTAGCGTTTATGATGTCATTGCTGTTGGAGTACATACCCTTACTAAGTGACAGTAATGTAGGCGTGCTTAGCCAAACGTTGTCACTTCGCTAGTGGCAATATCGATATAGCTGCCAAGAGCAACGGAAACACAACTCATGGAGGCGCGTGGAGCCAATCCTAATGGATTCGTTAGTCGTGGTAACGATGCCACCACAGTTGTCCCAATATGGGCTCACTTAACGCCGGTCCTGAAGGCCAATGGTTCCGACAACTTTGGATATCCTATTGGCGATAAGGGCACTAATTCTACGGCACCAATATGGGACTAATAAGAACCGTTGTTCTGTGAGTACTACGCGGTAACTCGATTTTTTGGCGTGCCATGCTGATCGAGATTTTTAGCTAAAATAACGCGGTAAACAGTATTTGCATAAATACCTGAAACGAAATTTGACCATTGGCAACTTTCCTATGATCCAAGGTATCTTGGATCGACTAAAGTGGTACTGGCTAAAGCGTCTTCCTAAAGCTTACTGGTAATTTTGCGGTTGTTCAAATGTTTAATCCCGTTTTACACCCTGTTTTGCCATTGTATTGTGGTCCTTTTACCGTTGCATACGTATTTTTTAATTCTGCGCTGTTTTCCACTTCAACATGATCGTCTCGCGAAGAACCGAGGCGGATGAACTCCCTGCGTTGGTTTTAGACTGCCCGTTGGGTCGCAGTGATCACGCAGTCATCAGTTTCAACTTCCTCTGCTATGCAGAATATCTGAATGATAACGATGATACTGTGAGAACCATCACAAGGTACGACCGACTCGCCCAGCTAGTCAGCGCCACAACATGGTCTTTCCTCGAAGAAGCACCCCCGGAAGTCGCCTGGTTCGAGTTCGTCAACACATTCAGTCAGCTGATTGCACAGGCTTCAGAGATCAAAACTTGCAATAAGTGCAAATCAGTTTCTTTTGTTAGGAGCAGAACCCGAAAATGGATGACAGTACGCAACGCAGCATGGCGCGTGTACAGAGAAGCTCCAGCACCAAAAATTTGGAACAACTACGTATCCCAAAGTAACCACAGCACTCAACTGTTAAGAGAAGACAAAGCCGCCTATCAGCAGAAGATCGCAAAAGCCTTCAGTGCTAACCACAAACTGCTGTACAAGCACGTTAATAGCCTACGAAAGGTGAGGCAAGGATTTCCTCCACTCAAGATGGCTGATGGCCCAACAAGAATGTCTATGGAAGCTGCAAACACGATGCAGATGCAATAAGCCCCCATGTTTCAAGGCGTTTTGCCACCAAGCGATCTACCAAGCTTTGTATTCTACTCACCAGGACTAACCCATATCAATTTTACCGCAGAGGCTGTATTGCAAAAGCTGATGTCTCTACGCAAACACAGCTCGCCGGGTTTCGACACCATTCGTCCAGAGGCATGGGGAGCAGCAGCAAACCAACCGGCAGGACCTTTAGCTCAGTTTTTCCAGCGCTGCTTAGACCAGAACCAAGTTCCTGCTATGTGGAAGCTTGGAATAGTAAGCCCGATTCACAAAGGTGGAAGCAGAACTGATCCTTCCAACTACTGCCCAGTAACCCATCTTCCTATACTCTCCAAGGTCATGGAATCCATAGTTGCCGATGCATTGGTGTGTTATCTGGAAAACTGCAACCTCATCACCCCTGAACAGCACGGTTTCCGTCGACAGCGTTCATGTACAACTAATTTACTAATTGCACGCAGTAATTGGACCAAGGCGGCCGACGCTGGAGGTGTTGATGTGATCTACCTGGATTTTTCCAAGTCTTTCGATCGTCTAGACCATAGGATACTACTATCCAAGCTTCAGCATTACGGGATCGGAGACCCTCTTTTAAGCTGGATCGCCAACTTTCTACTTCAAAGGCAATTAGTGGTCAAAGTTCGGAGCTCTTTATCGAACCCCATACAAGTGGAGTGTGGTGTGCCGCAAGGCTCGGTTCTAGGTCCACGTTTGTTTTTGGTGTTTATTAATGACCTAGCACAGGGAATTGCTTCAAACTTCCTAATGTTTGCCGACCATATCAAGATCTGGCGCAGGATCCAGGCGCACACCGACCAACATGTGCTTCAGAGTGATTTAGATACGGTGTATCAATGGTCGACCCAAAACTTATTGCATTTCAACGTCAGTAAATGCAAGGTGCTTTCCATCCGACATCAAAGCAGCTACTTATACCGACTCGGAACGGATGTACTGCAACAATCAACTCTCGAACATGACTTGGGTGTCCTGGTTCAAGATGACTTGGGTTGCTCCAGGCAATCCGAAAAGGCCTCGAAGACCGGGAACCAACACGTCGGGCTGTTGAGGCGGGCGTTTTGACAAGTAAACAGCTCCATATTTCGACAAATGCTCAGTGCGCATGTTCGCCCCCATGTCGAATACGCAATTCAAGCCTGGCATCCATGGCTGAAACACGACCTTAATGCACTGGAGCAGCCACAACGCCGGGCATCTAAGAACGTAATTGGAATGCGCAATCTTTCTTACCAGGAGAGGCTGCAACGACTGGGGTTTTTCAGTGGAAGCTATCGCAGACTACGAGACGACCTGATTATGGCATATTTGATTCTGCAAGACCCACGTCATGTGTGCCGCCCTTTACTGCAACTCGGCAGCAATACAAACCTGAGGGGCCACTCATTAAAACTCGCAGAACTATACAGTCGTCTGGAGTGCCGCAGAAATTTCCTTTCCATGCGTGTCTGTCACCCGTGGAATGCTCTCCCAGAATCGGTCGTCTCTGCACCGACACTAACAGTATTTAAAAGACGGTTGGACGATGCACTCATCCACTTACACTTTGTTACTTAACACTACGTCTCCATCCTACACCTGGAGTTTACCATGGAATTATTTGTTGTTAAGTGTGGGTGCTGTGAATCTAAGAGGATCGCAGGACTGCAGCGAAGCAAAAGATAAGTCCTTATTTTCGTATTTCAATTGTTAACTATTTTGCTATCCTTATCATCATTATTGTTATGTTGATATCCCCACAACTATCCAACGGGACTTGTAAAGCAACGCTTCTTAGCCCGTATAAATTCATTGTTCATTGTTTGATGATTCAAATGCAGCTTGCAGCAATTCTGCCTGTTCAAGCCCAGTCACGGATTCATCTGGTGGTATGCATTGTGATCTGCTCTCGTTGGTATCACAAAACTTGTACCGGCCTCCGAGCGAATCAGTACAATATGCTATCATCCAGTGAAAACCTTCTGTATAGATGTGCTGATTGCTGCGCTCAGAATGCGAAGCTCCCGGTTTTCACCTGTGCTGAATTCAAAGCACTAGCGTCCAGATTCACAGTGGTTGAGAAGGCATTAGCCGAGCTTGTCTCTCTTGCCTTGCTCAACTCTAAAGTGTATTTTATTATGAAATCCCTGAATTTGTGAACGTGGACGCTGTAACGGACTGTCCTTCTGCCGCCATTCCAACCGTTGACGAGGCGTTCATCCTACCGGACGCTCCAGTTTACGTGGATATAACTAACACAGATGCCTCAGACGGCATTGTTGACCCGCCAAAATGGAAGGCGAGTCACGGGCTCCTGGGCCATTGAAGAATAAGCGTAAGAGGGCAAGGAAAGCGCGTAAACCCTCCGCCCCCAAACCGGAAGGTGATAAAATGCTCAAGAAACAAGCGCCTGAGTTG
>CALYDF020007938.1:0-12083 GCA_944474145.2 Dicrocoelium dendriticum | reverse complement strand
CTGAGCTATGCCACTCATATGGAGCACTCATCTGGAGATTCTAAAACTAGTAACTATTGGCCTCAAGAAATACTTCTGACTCGAGGCGCACAAATAAACTAAAGCGCCTCACTGAGCTTTGCAAAACAAAAAAACTATAAATCTAAATCTAACTAATAGATTTCTACAAATTCGCTTGGCGTGTAAGTATATTACCCTACTCACAAACTTCCAATATTACACGTTATTTATGAACAAACTGCTTGAAATATTTCCAAATAATTCATTTCCTCTTCGGAGCTATTAGCACAAAACTAGAGGGTGCTTCATAACAATGACATGTCAACGCCAGATCCTACACAACTCGGCTGCCAGTGACAAGTTGATCCGGAGGCTTTTTTCTTGTGTACACTTGAGCAGAAACAGATTTTAACCATCCTTGCTTAAAAGTTGACCAGATCAACCCTAATCCGTATCTCTCACCATTCAGATACAAAAGTTTATTTTCGTTTACCATTCCCTTCTTTCCATTCGTCCTGTACTATTAAATATTTCTCCTGAGATTTTTAATCAAAGCACATAACAATTTGTAGTGTATCGCTATATCAAATACTTTATTTTATGTAAGCAAGCCACTGTCGGATAATGTTGAGACACATCACAGAACTGCCTTGCAAATCGATAATCCGAGCAGCCACTTATTACGGCGACCACTCTCCGCAATATTATCGATAAAGCTGTCGGCATATTTGACGGTATATCGATACAACAACTCCTTCTTTATCAATGTTGCAATTATTACCACGCCACATCCTCATATTCAATAATCTCCTTTACTTTAATTTTGGCTAGGACCGGGTTGAGATCCTGAGGTGACGGATTCTCGCTTCCAACCGAATGGATGAGTCCATGCAACATGCCAAAAACCCTCTGACGAGTACTTAAAGTGCCTGACTCAAAAAGTCGATTGCTGGTGTGGGTTGTATGATGTTAATATCTGTATATATGATTAAGAGTAACCCTGAAGGTGAGTACTATTGGCCTTGGCAAAGCTGCTATAAAGCTACACTAGCACACTGTCAGTACAGACATGGAATTGCCGGTGAAACATTTTAGGGGACTAGCCTTCGTGGAAGCAAGTTTGCTGAAAACGAATCCACCAGTTGGCCAGATTACTTTACTGGAACAGTTAGATTTATCAATCTTGTTATACTTATCTAGCAGTCTAACAATTTGAAAGAGGCAACCAATCTATCGGTCCCCTAAAAGAGTTTGCGAAATGCGCGGGTAAAAATGACGATATATCATCCGTCCCATGCAATTCTTTTGTGCATAATGACCGGAAAAATCAATTAGACCCTGCCTCATATCGTTGAACCGCACATTCATTATGGATTTATGATTGATTTATAGCATGTGAATATCATATTTGACCGATCTTTTGTACACCACCAAGAAAACCATGATTTATACATATGTGGTGGACTGACTTTCAGGCCGCAAGCTTCTTGCAATTATTATTTTGGTGACCTGTTATGCAGAATATCAAAATGCGAACGCAGATATGGTGCACACCAATGCGCGCTACGATTTTCCAGAATAGCAGTCACAAATTGGTCTTTTCTTGCTGTCGTTTCTTGCTATACAAAAGGTGTCTGACTGGGATTCGTCACCAAAATCAATAAGTTGCTTACGTATTCATAAGAGACAATGTTTGAAGTGGGTTTAAAATTGTTTCTTTCGTAACATGCAGAAGGCAAACATAGCTCGCTGTACGCAAGGCGGCATTGCATGCTTATTGATTATCTCAAATAGCAAAAACTTCGAACAAATATGTAGCTTAAAATAACAATGGTACTCAAATGCCCATGAAATACGACGACACACATCATCCGGTGCCGAAAACCTTTAGCACAAAATACAAACTGACATTTATCATGTTAATAGCTTTATAAAATTGATGCAGAGATCACCTCTGTTTCAGACAGATGAGGGCTTAACATGAAAGGAAAACAAAGCAGCAATACGTTGCAAACACAAAATCGCCGCACACTTCCAACTCTAAATATTAGGGGACTATCTAGACATTTTACAAGCGGGCTTTGTCTCTGAAGCCTGCGTTTAGCTGAAGCAAATATGTTATAGACATCGGCCGCTCTGAGCAACTTAAGCTATTCCGGTGTCCAAAGAATACACGCAGAATAAGTAGGGGCAGCATCAGGCGAATAAGGAAAGCATTTGTCTTAGATCTTTTAACGCTGCTTATACGGTAAGCAGGCAGTCGTCATAGAAACGCTTGGTACAACAACTCACCGATTCATAAAGAGGGAGGCAGCAATGCGCCTCTAAACTACCACGCAATATTTCCTATACTTGTACCGTCCAATATCATGAAATATATCCTTACCGATACGCTGGCAGGCTAGCTTTTAAACAGCGTGGTTACCAGTTTCCGATCATCAATGCTTCCATCGAATTTTACCGTGCACAGAGAAGATGGACCGAGTAACCGGACGCTGGAGAGGTGAGAAACTGAGCTGGCAAGATTTTGCTAAACATTGGACCACATTGATCCTGGAATTCACCCTTCATGCTCAAGTTTTATGACATCGGCTAGTATCTATTGAGTTTAATTACAAACGTCAAACATCACCGGCAATTAGTAGGCCGAGATCCGGAGCTCGTTATTTGAAAGCTAACAAAATTAATATGGGATGCCATAAAGCTACGTCTTAGGTCTAAGGCAGCTTCACATATGTGTTAATTACCTAAATGTGAAACCGCCCATATTTCTGACTGATCCACTACTGCAACAAGACATGTCGCAAATTTCAGATATAAACCTCCTCGCATTTGATTCTCCACCGCAATGAGGCTGGAACTTATAGTAGTGCGATGCATTGTTTATCACAGTGATCCATTGAGCCATGCTGGATGGGGCTATTTTGCAAACTCAGAGCCACATATACCAGTTTGGTTTATGTTTAGAGGTCAGACGAACTCATCCTCCTGTCCTCCAGGTTAAGGTCTCAATGAGAGTGGCACTTATTACTTAAAACTGACACATTTTAGCCCGACGCCAAACCCGCTGCCTTACGGTCAGGATTTTGAACGAAGGGCATTGTTTGATAAATCTAAACGTTCTCCTGTATAGGACAGGGCAAATTGAGAGAATCATGCATTTGCAATAAAAAGACCCTCTCTATCAACAAAATTCTATACCTTTTTACATGCATATTAGCGTATTGTACCAAGCTTTTAGCGTGGTTCATTTTCGAAATAGCGTGCGGTACTTTCAAGTTAGCGAGGCGGAGAACGCTGATTTGGCGTCCTTGACACTCTCATTGGTTATGGGACGTAAACCAATGGGACTTCGGTTAGAAGCTGCCAGCATACGCGACAGACAGTCCAATGAAAGTGGTCGAGCACCACCTTCCGTTCTGCCCTGATGCCCCGCTGGAGTAAACCTCGATGATTGGTCTCCAACCTGAAATCGACCAATAGGTAAATTGTGATGCTTGTCAAAGGAGGAGATGCTAGCTACCACACTATCCAAAGCTTAAGACTTAACCAGTGTGGATAGACATACTAACCAGCACATGTAGCGGTCTATGGCGATCACTGGCGGCTACCTAATGGTGGCTTATTCAGCGGCCTAACCATGGTGGCGTAGACAGGCAACCATCTAACTCGTATTCCACAGTACAGCAATGGCTGGTAGGCGGTTAGACAATTGTGTGCGAATGTCATTGCAACGATCATGGGGGACACAGTTCCCACAGAAGTTAGTAGACCAACCTGAAGCTGAACAACGACAATTCTAAGGTTGCTTAATTCGATCACAGTTGATGACTCAACAAAAAATGATAGGATTGCAATTGTGGCGTTGCCACGACGTCAGTGAGTGTTCGTTTGTCGCCATACCCATGGGCGAAATGTTAATCAGTTGTCGCTTCAGTGTCTCTATATTTGGCGTTACGTAAAGGTCATAGGAAGCTATGAATTTATAGGATCATTAGGTTTCACTTCCATATGGTCGCCCATGGTGACGTAGACAGAGAATAATCTCACTGGTATTCCGCACGTCAGCAATGGCTGCTAGGTAGTTATATAATTTCGCGCGATGGTTATTGCGACGATCATGGGGACATTGTTCCCATTGAAGTTAATAGACCAACCTGAAGCTGAACAACGAAAATTCTATGTTCGCTTACTTCTATCTCAGTTGATGGCTCAACAAAATGTGAGAGGATTCCAAGTGTGGCGTTGACACGACGTTAATGAGTGTTCGTTTGTCTCCCAACCCATGGGGGCATTTGTTAGTCAGTTACCACTTCAGTGCCTACATGTATCGCGTTATGTAAAGGTCATAGGAACCTATGTATTCTTAGGATAATTACACTTCACTTCCATATGATCGCCCATACGTGTTGAGACGCTTTAGCAAGTGGCTCTCCAAATGGAACCATTATAAGCACAGTCAATGCAGATGGAACCTCCCTATTACGTCAATGGACTGGCATGCTCTCCTCAAAGAATCGGCATTACTCAACAAAGTAACACTTAAAGGGGCCACAATGACTACGGTGTTTATACATGCCACATCGTCCTGCTAGAAAGAACGCAAGACTTATGATTAGTGGCGACGCAGGCATGTTACTCTGGTACTTCAGGTGAGTACTTGGAACAGATAAACACTGTTGTCTCACCCACGGGCGTTCCTACAATGTGTTTGCAATCATTTACAAAGGCAACCGCGCCCACTAAGCCTGCTATGGATCACTGTTTCAGCTAGTCTTAGAAGCATTCATGTATGCACGCCGTGACACAGGTTGTTAGCGACTTAGCAACTACTGGGAAACATTTTGTCATTGGGAAGTAGGTAATTCCGGAGACGTTGTTGAAGGAGGAAAATTTCTGCAATCTCTATGCTTACTATGCGTATTCAATGCTCGTAGGCACCTCATATCAGGGCCGTAGGGTCACTTGAGATTTAAAACTTATCAATCACTTGGAAGTGAAGGGTAAATATCACGTTGAAACGCAGGATTGACATGCATCTTACGACCTTAACATAACGGCAGGACCATGGGTCTTGTAGCGGTAACTGACTACCGAAGTGGCGCACAGGTGGGGCGATGAACGAACACTCACTAATGTCGTGTCACCGCCACACTAGGAACCCTGCTCTCTGGAACAATGGCTACAGATCCAATGATGATCTTACCTACACAGCGAACTTGATCTTAGTATACAATGCGCCGACTACATAAGCAATACCTATCTACGCTATTCACAGGAGTGTACGGCCAACTGAAAAAACACAGCAAGAGAAATTTGTAGCTGTAAAGCTTTTTAAAAATTCTATTTGCCAAGTTCTAGCTTTAACTCCTTCATACGAATTAATGCATTGTTTCCGATTACCTCACAATGCGTTAACAATCACACGCACATCCTAAGGTAAGTCGCACACCTATCGATCCTCCAGATTGCTCGCAGTGGCACGATTACACTGTGCATCACGTGTGGCCAGATAGGCTAGCGAGAAAGATAGCCAACTTGCATTCAACCCGTAAGCCTACAAAGGTTCCCTTCCAACAGGGTTGCAGCCAATCCGCTTCCTATCACTACTCAATTAGTTGTCATCACGCTCGTGTAAGCCTTCAAAGCCCCTCTTACAACAGGCTGCAAACGTTCCAACCTCAAAAAGCCACCAATCCGCTTCTTATTACCACTCACAGATTTCCTCTCGCCCCCGGTGCTAGTGATAGCTCCTTACGCCAGATTGGCAGCATGAGCAATCACGTACTATGTCTCCCATTGGCTGATCATCCTCGACAGGACGACGAAACCGCTGGTTAACCAGTACTATCGATCACTTGCTGTAATGTTACCTGTTCTTTGGCCTAGTAAACTCGTCGTGTGATCTGGACCCCATTGGTCCGCTGCGTATCAAGCGATGCACTTTGGGGTCGAGTCTGTGGCCACACCAAAGGGAAGACTAACAAGTGTGACACTGTGCGCGCGTGCAGTCGTATGGACGCTTTCAATCATGTCGATTGGACGGTCTGAATCCAGAGAGAACGCCTCGGCTTTCCTTCAGGCGCGCATTGGTGCGGCGCAGAATGTGATGGTACTTTTAAACAAGAGCATATTTTGGAACGATTGTTTTGTTTAAAACTACGTACAGGCTGGTAGTGGGCTTGCAACTTCGCTGTACCATTCACTCCGTTTGTCGGTCGCCTGTCTGTTGATCGCAATCGGTGCATCGGCACACTTCAATGGTGTCGAGGATGATCAGCCAATGGGAGACATAGTACGTGATTGCTCATGCTGCCAATCTGGCGTAAGGAGCTATCACTAGCACCGGGGGCGAGAGGAAATCTGTGAGTGGTAATAAGAAGCGGATTGGTGGCTTTTTGAGGTTGGAACGTTTGCAGCCTGTTGTAAGAGGGGCTTTGAAGGCTTACACGAGCGTGATGACAACTAATTGAGTAGTGATAGGAAGCGGATTGGCTGCAACCCTGTTGGAAGGGAACCTTTGTAGGCTTACGGGTTGAATGCAAGTTGGCTATCTTTCTCGCTAGCCTATCTGGCCACACGTGATGCACAGTGTAATCGTGCCACTGCGAGCAATCTGGAGGATCGATAGGTGTGCGACTTACCTTAGGATGTGCGTGTGATTGTTAACGCATTGTGAGGTAATCGGAAACAATGCATTAATTCGTATGAAGGAGTTAAAGCTAGAACTTGGCAAATAGAATTTTTAAAAAGCTTTACAGCTACAAATTTCTCTTGCTGTGTTTTTTCAGTTGGCCGTACACTCCTGTGAATAGCGTAGATAGGTATTGCTTATGTAGTCGGCGCATTGTATACTAAGATCAAGTTCGCTGTGTAGGTAAGATCATCATTGGATCTGTAGCCATTGTTCCAGAGAGCAGGGTTCCTAGTGTGGCGGTGACACGACATTAGTGAGTGTTCGTTCATCGCCCCACCTGTGCGCCACTTCGGTAGTCAGTTACCGCTACAAGACCCATGGTCCTGCCGTTATGTTAAGGTCGTAAGATGCATGTCAATCCTGCGTTTCAACGTGATATTTACCCTTCACTTCCAAGTGATTGATAAGCTTTAAATCTCAAGTGACCCTACGGCCCTGATATGAGGTGCCTACGAGCATTGAATACGCATAGTAAGCATAGAGATTGCAGAAATTTTCCTCCTTCAACAACGTCTCCGGAATTACCTACTTCCCAATGACAAAATGTTTCCCAGTAGTTGCTAAGTCGCTAACAACCTGTGTCACGGCGTGCATACATGAATGCTTCTAAGACTAGCTGAAACAGTGATCCATAGCAGGCTTAGTGGGCGCGGTTGCCTTTGTAAATGATTGCAAACACATTGTAGGAACGCCCGTGGGTGAGACAACAGTGTTTATCTGTTCCAAGTACTCACCTGAAGTACCAGAGTAACATGCCTGCGTCGCCACTAATCATAAGTCTTGCGTTCTTTCTAGCAGGACGATGTGGCATGTATAAACACCGTAGTCATTGTGGCCCCTTTAAGTGTTACTTTGTTGAGTAATGCCGATTCTTTGAGGAGAGCATGCCAGTCCATTGACGTAATAGGGAGGTTCCATCTGCATTGACTGTGCTTATAATGGTTCCATTTGGAGAGCCACTTGCTAAAGCGTCTCAACACGTATGGGCGATCATATGGAAGTGAAGTGTAATTATCCTAAGAATACATAGGTTCCTATGACCTTTACATAACGCGATACATGTAGGCACTGAAGTGGTAACTGACTAACAAATGCCCCCATGGGTTGGGAGACAAACGAACACTCATTAACGTCGTGTCAACGCCACACTTGGAATCCTCTCACATTTTGTTGAGCCATCAACTGAGATAGAAGTAAGCGAACATAGAATTTTCGTTGTTCAGCTTCAGGTTGGTCTATTAACTTCAATGGGAACAATGTCCCCATGATCGTCGCAATAACCATCGCGCGAAATTATATAACTACCTAGCAGCCATTGCTGACGTGCGGAATACCAGTGAGATTATTCTCTGTCTACGTCACCATGGGCGACCATATGGAAGTGAAACCTAATGATCCTATAAATTCATAGCTTCCTATGACCTTTACGTAACGCCAAATATAGAGACACTGAAGCGACAACTGATTAACATTTCGCCCATGGGTATGGCGACAAACGAACACTCACTGACGTCGTGGCAACGCCACAATTGCAATCCTATCATTTTTTGTTGAGTCATCAACTGTGATCGAATTAAGCAACCTTAGAATTGTCGTTGTTCAGCTTCAGGTTGGTCTACTAACTTCTGTGGGAACTGTGTCCCCCATGATCGTTGCAATGACATTCGCACACAATTGTCTAACCGCCTACCAGCCATTGCTGTACTGTGGAATACGAGTTAGATGGTTGCCTGTCTACGCCACCATGGTTAGGCCGCTGAATAAGCCACCATTAGGTAGCCGCCAGTGATCGCCATAGACCGCTACATGTGCTGGTTAGTATGTCTATCCACACTGGTTAAGTCTTAAGCTTTGGATAGTGTGGTAGCTAGCATCTCCTCCTTTGACAAGCATCACAATTTACCTATTGGTCGATTTCAGGTTGGAGACCAATCATCGAGGTTTACTCCAGCGGGGCATCAGGGCAGAACGGAAGGTGGTGCTCGACCACTTTCATTGGACTGTCTGTCGCGTATGCTGGCAGCTTCTAACCGAAGTCCCATTGGTTTACGTCCCATAACCAATGAGAGTGTCAAGGACGCCAAATCAGCGTTCTCCGCCTCGCTAACTTGAAAGTACCGCACGCTATTTCGAAAATGAACCACGCTAAAAGCTTGGTACAATACGCTAATATGCGTGTAAAGGTATAATGCTATGGCCAGCACAGAGGGTAATCAACTGAGCCCTATATACCGCACCGAACAAAGTGGAGAGGGGTATGAATGCTACTGCTCAAGCCTTCCTGTCTTTTTGTTCCTTCTCTTAGGCTTTTCCTTCATGATAATCCTGTTTATACTTTACTTTTATCTCCAATGTTTCAACCCCCGATTCCCGACCCGCCCCAACATTCTTTAATATTCGTTTATCTTCTAATTGCAAATCATATGCTAACGCGCAGCCTCAATCCTCTTAAGTTGGCATGCCCATGTCTAACCAAGTGGTCTATTCCAGTTCATCAGCTTCCATCTGAAGCGCTCGATCATCTTTCAGCTTGGCATGCCTCAATGTACGTACATGGTTACAGATCGGTAAACAGCCAGCACTTGCCCGAACATTATAGACCCTTTTGATCGAAATCTGCTGTTTGTCAGAGACCCGCCTGTAAGACTCGAACTCTGTGCTCGCTCTGCGATCATCTTCGGGTGACACAAGCGACATTTTACCATCGCGTCTATCCGATGACGATGCCGCTTCGAGCACCTGCCAAGCTGATGTTGGCATTGCCCTGTGTCCCTGGGCTGAAGCTGCTGTGTTCGATTGGATTCCCCTCAGTAGCCGGACGTGTGCGGTCCATCTGGGAGGCTCGTTCAAATCTTTGAAGTCGCTTGGGACTATTATGTGTTTTTCCATCATCGTTGCCACGCGCCCACAGACTGTAGCGATAAATCGGTAACACAGGACTTATACTGCCGACTGATCAAGCACCTTCAAAACAGAACAAAAACGGACACTGTTTTGCTGGCGGGGAATCTTAACCTACAAGCAGGAAGATTATACTTTGAGGAAATGCATCTGGGCGGCCAACGTGGTCAAGGCTTTCGAAAAGATAACTGTGTGCAGTTACTTCATTTGAGTGAAGGTACCTGATTATTTTTTGCGAGTACGTATTTCAGACACAGCACCGCCGGAGGGTGACTTGGCGCCCACCAGTCTCGAATCAACTATGGACGCAAATTGATCACACTACGATAAGTTACAGATGGAGAGGTTGGTCCATAACTGTCGATTGATTTTGGAGCACAAGTGTGGACACCGACACTGCACTTCTATGTGTTGACCTGCGGACGCGTTTTGGCGGACGCCCATGAAAACGCTTTGAGGGCATTGACACCAGCTAACTGAAAAATCCAGCTGTTCTGACTGCGTATCGAAGTAGGCTGACATGCGAGTTCAGTTTGCGCTCACTGGAGACAATTCATGGTCAGTTATCACATGTTCACCAGACCTTACTAACAGCAAGAAATCCTCATGTGGTATTTCTAAACGCCGAAATGGACATTGGGTCTCTTCGCGGTCCCTGGAACTTATCCATTCTCGCCGGCATATTCCTGCTGGAATTGAACACGATGAAACTGGCACACTGCTCCGGGCAAACCACCGCAGTAGCCTGAAGAAAGCCAGCGAATTTTGGTTGTCTGATCTTGCATCAAAGATGGAAGCGGCTGCTGCCCTTGATAACCATCTTAAGTTATTCCGTCTGATACTGGAAACGAGCAGCAGGCGAAGTGGTGTTAGTGAAACTATACTGTATTGTAAAATAAATGGAACATCCACATACACTACACAAGCAACTTCCAGCTCGCAAATCACATACAAATAACGACACCGGCAACAACATCGTTACTTGTTCCATAATGTGACTGAAATAATCTGGGTTTTTACAACAACATTGTAGGCGAACAAGGCGTCCACCGTCGACTGCTGAGCCACAAATGACAAGTTTATACTTGCCAACGGAGTGGACATCTGAAATACTAACATGGTACTCTAAAGAGCAATTCCATAGGTGCACGCTACTGACGCAGTCTATTTTGCTGTCAACGGCATGGACTTTTACAGAGTTCAGCCTCATGACCGACGGAAAAGGATAAGATATAGTCCAATCTGCAACGACGCTCTTGTTCATAGGAACCAGAGACAGAGCTCCCATCATCCGTTTCTTGTACGGCTTTACCACGGACAATCTCCGTGCCTCGGCCTTTTCTCTCCATATTATAAGCTCTTGCAACCAATAAATGCAGCCTTTCTTTCAGATTCTCAAGAGACATGATATCTGGATAAAAGACACACCGGTCTCTACACAATCCCACCGATTTGCAATAGAGAAGGTAAACTTGTGCAGAAGGGAGCGTAAAGCAAAAACAAGCATAAACTAATTTTATCAAATATCTCTTAGAAGTTGCTTGAAGTGCACCAGTGTCGCTTATATCGTGGACAGTTACAAAATCAGAAGCTTTGACACTAGTATAAATGCTAAGATTATACATATAATGATGGTATATAAAAGATATATCGCATCTGTTTGTATGGAGCTATTAGTCTGTTTCAGAATGCGTTCAGTTACGACGACGGCTGCGTCTAGCCTGAGGGTATGGATGGATGCATACGATTTGATTATCCGGTCGTTCTGTAGTGTGATGCACCTTACCGCGACTTAAGCATGCTCGCTTTGTGTGTGGGTGGGAAATAAAATGCTTCCTCAATAGCCCATGGCTGTCACGTGCTTTGAGGCCCCGGCATTTTCATGGATAGAGGTTAAACGCTGCTTTGAATTCTATGTGTGGAACAAGGGGTTAAGATTACGTATTGCGTTAATAAGTCTTTATCGTGTGTTAGGTTGTGTAAAAGGTATATTCATACTACACGAATGTTCAGTAAAAGTTTCAAACGGACCTAAAAAGGAGCACTAATCAGAGTTCTCTGTCCCTTATATCGATGACATTTTTGCTTCGCTTCAAAATTTTGAGACATCTTGCTGTCGAAATCAACGCGCAAAACTAAATTGCTCTTAACCATACAAGACCCCAACACCGATTTTAGCTGACTTCCGGTTCTGCCGCAAAATTGCTCTCACTAATTTTCGGTCGCTTAAATGTGCAACAAGCTTGTTAAGGTCAGGGTTGATACCCTTTTTAACCACTTATCTTTCTATATCTCTTTTCCAAATGGTATATGTTGTTGCGCCTTACATTTCGAGAGCCCATGGACAGTGGACCTTTTCTTCAGCTTCTTAAGTCTGGTAGTGTTATAACATTCTAGACCTGTTGCTGACTAGCTGTGAGCAACGTGTGCATGACATTCTGTTCTCGGAGTCCTTGGGAGCGATTGACCACTCTATGGTCACGAC
>CALYDF020007937.1:0-12080 GCA_944474145.2 Dicrocoelium dendriticum | reverse complement strand
GGGGACTCGTGATTTATGTGTCTACTCAAACAAGTGGGGCAGAACTATCGGTACAACCACTCATAATGGGCAAGCTGTGAGGGATCAGAGGGAGTCGAAGTGGTATAAAGACGGCACTTTTGGTCACCGCTGAGATTGTGACTACACCGATGGGAAGTTACACCCAGAGGGTATTCACAGGGCCGAGAGAGGTTCTTAGGTATGCATGTGGGCGGGCTAGACACGAAGTAAGAAACGGTAGAGAGACTGGTGCAAATTCGCATACACTGGTCCTAACGCAATTGCAGTGGGCGTTAAATGCTGCACCGGTTGCTATCAAAATGCAGACAGATTCAGCCGTTGTCAAATTTGATCTAAACGCGATTCGGTAAGCAGCAATGGAGTAGGATAAAACAACATCATAGCATGCCAGTAACACACTAGAATAACCACGCAAGATATACCTGCAGCTAATCAGCTAGCAACAAGCCGACTGTCTGTAAGCTTCCAGATAGATACACCTACCAAAGGCTTGAACAAGAACACACATTAACTGAACTTTGAGAGGACTTCACAGGAAGTCTAGGGAGTATACTTGTCCATTTGCTGTTGAACGCCATCAGTCCATCAGATGCAAATGCATTGTTTCGGAGCGACACAATCTTCCCATAGTCCACGGATTTCTAATGCACCGTCATTAAATCGGACATACGGCCAGGAACGGCAGGCAAACTCGATCCTGCGTAGTCGCTCATCTAGGTGTTATAATTGAGGTTATTGGGGCTTAGGACCGTCAGAACAAAGATGTTCACCGCACCGGACAGTGTATGGACCAGACTTCAAGTCACCTGGAACGGACAAGGCAGCCGACTACAAAGATTGCGGTGTGAGTGTTTCGGACTGGAGGCGGCCTGATGGATATGAACCACAGTGGACCATTGGGTAAGAGTGAAGTTCACGGTCAGGTGTGTGGAACGACATTGTACATTTAAAGCACCAAATTGTCTATTGTAACATCCTCTTTGAAAACACGTTCTCCAGACTCATACGGATGAAGCGCTGGGTTCACGTGTAAACATTGCATAGGTTTAGTAGGCCGCGTAGTTCTCCCAGTGACTCCGTCGCATGGCTCTGCGCACGTCTCTGTCGGTTCAATACGCCCCACAATCGTTGGTAATTCAAATGTGTCCAGCAATACATCAAACGGCAACGCGAAAGTAGAAGTGCTTGTTTGTTCGATCCGTGGTTTGCATCGCTGATAAACTTGTGGTATGACAGAAAACGTTCCGAGAGACACCACGTACAGCGCAGAGAATTTTCTTTATCGTGCCACTGCAAGTTGCGAGGTTTGGTGGTTCGGCCATGAATCCAACACCGAGACCTGCTCCCCTAGTAGAAAACATCTGTTCACGCCTGACGCCAGTATTCCTTGCGTAACCTTAGGGAGTATTGCATCAATTGGGGGACGTGTCTCACGCCCGAACATGGATTCCGCTGGGGATCTGCCGCGTGGTAGATCGGGGTTTTGCGTAGCCCAGATTACTTAACAGAAACAGCTGTATGATCTCATCTGTGGGTCCTTCCCCCCGCAGCATTATAAGTAAACGCTTGATGGTATCCACGAATCTTTCTGCTTTCCCATTGGATGGGGATGCCCCGGAGGAGACCAGCTGTGCTTGCTACAATTAGACGGGCAAAAAACACCAAAGTCGTCGGAAATAAATTGCGAACTGTTATCAGAAACTAAGGTGTTCCGTAAACCGAACTGTGCAAGTAACGGTTGTAATTTCCGTACCGTGTCCACTGTTGTAGTTGTATTCATCATTGGCGTTCACATTTCGAGTTTCTTTGTTCCACCTTATAATTCCTAGCCTCCCCCTCCAACCACGATCTCATAATTTGCATTTTATAACTTTGCATTTTTAATTAATATATTTTTTCTGCTGCATCGTAGACGGCAAGTAGCTTACCGGAACGATGCACATCCGTTACCGGTAGCTCACCTGGCTTACACCGGTAGCATTTTATTCTCCTTTTACTTTTGGTATTGCGGCGCATTAGCTGAGGTGTTACCTACCTCTAACTAACGTGTATCTTGTGTATGTGTGTGTGGCGAAACCCTGGAGGTTACGGAGTGTTTCGCCTACCTGGTTAGTTGCATCACAGCCAATGGAGCTATTGGAGACCAGATTTCTTTGCGTAAATCAAGAACTCGCCTCGCTTTCTCTACGCTGAATCACTTGTGGCGCCGCCATGACATCGGCCTATCCTTCATAGGACGGGTTTATTGTGCGACTCACCGCGCTGTACTGTTTTACGGTTGCGAGACTTGGCGTGTTCGTATCGCTGACCTGTACCGTTTCTGCTTTGAGCACCGTTGCTTGCGGTCGATTTCCCGTGTGTGGCCGCTGCGCCACGTAACCAATGTGGAAGTTAGACAGCGTGGCTTGGATGGAGGCAACCATTCGCTGGAGGAGCTCGTCCTGCTGCGTCAGCTGCGGTGTCTTGGGCACGTGCTGCAAATGCCCGGTCATCGTCTTCAGTGTCGCACATTCTTCGCGGTTGCTGGACAGGCCTGATGGACAATCTACGACATGGAGAAGCCACACCAGAATTGTCGAGTGACGCATCACTCCTCCCCGGGTTTTCACCCAATGTAACTAATACATGCATTCTGCTATGGGCTGTGCAATGAACAAATCGGATAGAGTCATGTTACACAATAACAGAGCAGTGGTACTCCCCTCGCGCACTCTGGGATTTGTGATAATGTTATGCAGTCGCAAGTACTGTGACTATCGCTTTCCGTGTGTATTTGTTTACTGTGTAACTAGTCGATTGTCAGAACTGAGCAGGTGTTGCTGACGTACGTCCTTACTGAATATTCATGTTCGTTTTTATAGTTATTTCTGAGCGTTCTTACGTGGGACAAAATGGATAGTTCCATTTCAGCAAAGCCAAAGGCATTCACATACAAATGGTATCAGTGATTCGACGATGTTAAGAAGGAACAGTTCGCTAACACTGGCGCAAAATTTCAGAGTTTGCAGAACACAAATCCATGCAACATAAAAGAGGAAAGCCGTTTTTGTATGACTTAGTGAAGCACACACCAAGACTGAAAGAATGAATGATAGCAAATGGGTAACAAATACATGAACGCACGTTGCTGGAAATAGTGCCAGTCCGCACTGAGGGGAAAATTCCATTATCTGGACACGTGATTCAAGTACGAGCATTACACTTCGCAAAAGAATTACAAATCACAGACTTTACATCGTCAAACAGTTGGCTACAGGCTTTCATCAGTAGACGATCTTGTGTTTGGTAAGCAATCGGGCGAAAGCGGTGACTCAGATATGTGTGCAGCATCCGACTAGGCAGAAAAATTGCCCGAAATATGTTCCGGCTACACAGCTCAAGACATGTTTAATTAACATGAAACTGCTTTACTATTCAAAACGACGTCCGATAAAGGCTTTGTGTAAAAGGATAGAAATGCGCAGGTGGGAAAAGAAGCAAGGCGCGTATCACAGTTATGCTGTGCACTACCACACTGGAGCAGCGAGAACCGGCTGCAGTGATTTAGAAATCAGCTAACACTCGAAATTTAGAAATATCAACATGAAAAACTACGGGCAGTTTACAAAGATAATAAAAAGGCATGGATGAGTGCAGCAATTTCCGAAGATTTAACAGCAAAATACAGAACAACGCAACATCATACCTGCTCTCGACAAAGCCGTTGCCCACACTAATTCCACCTACTTAATATCAAATTGTAATTCCTGTCACCCAACACCACTGTGTTACGTCAACCCTACGATCAGAATATCATTCAGACGCCTAAATCGGATGTTACTAAAAAACAGCTTCTCCGTCTTATAAGGATCATGGAATCCAACAAGATATGTCCGGGACTGATTTCATGAAACGAGTATATTTATTAGACTTCGTGTTCTACATAACTTCTACCTGGATGGAGGTGCCGAACTCAACCATCTCTGTTCTTCAAAATGCGATTTCCTTGTACTGCAGAAATAGATTCTGAGAGAACAATACAAACTTGACCTGAGACATATGAGTAAATTGTGCCTCCATCAAACGCAATTGCTATGGATACTCTCTCAGAGGAATTGTTTGGATGCAAACTGGTTGACAGCCATCTGGTTGATTCTTATTTCCAAACATGTCACACAACAAAAATAAACTGGGACCTGCCAACCACATCAATTTTAGCGGCTGAGGATGTGAATAATGAATCAGACTGCTAGCAGAACTGGATTCTACAAACGTTCTGAAAACGTATACATTCACAGACGCACAGGGGGACGTTGATATTTCGCGCTTCTACGCAATACATAGCGGACACACTGGCATGCTTGCACCTCTTCTGGGCGTGTGGGAAAAAGTAAATTCCTTTCATTTCAGTTGCCAAGCAACAGAACACTATATTTGATATTATTTCATCCGGTGGATAATGATTATGACAATAGAAATGTGTGCATGATTTTTTAAAGGTTGTGGATTTCGACGATTTGTAGTCAACAGTTTCTAAACTGTTGACTCACAAGCTGTGAGATTATCGCCTTATTATTACTCAGCTATACCACGTTATGCACCACGACTGAGATTGCAAATGACAGGGACCTTGATAGTACGTTCGTGACAAACAACTTCCCCGGTGTTCTGCAATTAAAGTCATTGTGAATTACTCGCAGATTGCTATTTCTGACAATCTAACTGTGTGAAGCGGGGTTTTCTGCAGTGTCAGCAGCGGAAACAAAGCAACCAAATTAACTGGACCTAGGCAGCACACATCAAGCATCCTTGTCTCCCATTTCCCCCAGATGGAGCAGTCCCGTTGCAGAGGAACACGCCCATGGTTGTCCGTAATTTGGCGTTCTAGTGAGTTAACGTATTATGTCACTTTACATCTATTTTTGGTGTAACTGGATTTTATTTTCAAGGCATGTTCAATCACAATTACATTAACATTGAGCACTCAAACAATCTAAAATTTAAACTTTCAACAAACCCCCTCAGCGGGCCGGGGTACAATTATCAAACGCCGACCGTTCCACGACGATACAAAGGTTGGGGACCACTGCCGTATGGTGCACCGGCTTGCAATACCACCATGTTTCACGAGACCAGCTGCTTGTAGTGAAATCCTTTCGCAAGAAAATATAACATGTCTGCGTACTTGCGGAACAAGGAGGAAAGTAATATAATTCACCGTTTCACATATCCTTTGAAAGGAAATTACATTGCTGCAAGCAAACATCTAGCACATGCCTCCGTCATCCCTCCATTGGTGATTATATCATTCTACCCGGGAGCTGTCCTGTCTACCTCGATCACATTTGACCTGTGTGCTTAGTAGGGGGCGAATTGTTTGGAATATGATTACCTTCCACCCAACGTTCAACTTAGACCTGTGGAACCGTCACAAAAGTGATATTTCATCGCATAAAGAAAGAAGTTACGTGTAGGGATTGGTATCCATTCTGTTGCGACGAAGATCGTTCCGCTCCTTATGTTACGGACGACTTGACTTCGAGGTCAAACGGTAGCTTCAACTACCCGACCGAACTAGCCTGAATACCCACCAAAACGAGGCAACATATCTTCGCCTCTTGTTTAGAGCATCTTTTTAGTACCAAGTCCACGTTTTGTACTTTTGTCCTGCGTGCATCACTTGTGCCCTAGCCTCAGACATCTCTTTTGCTCACTTACAACAGTGTTTGACTACACTTCAGGCTTATACCCTGCCTTCTGAGTGCACGTGTCTCCCTTACTTCGAGGACTGTGCGCGCTCCAATAGATGTCTCAGACACTGTGCACCGGCTGAGATCCGCTTAGTAAAGGAAAAGGAAAGGTTAAGGAAAAGGTAAACGTAAACGAAATGGAGGCAGTGTAACGCGCTAATCTACCCATGAAATTCTTCTTCTCTTCGCTTCGTCGTCTAGTTGACAGACCTGGGCCGATCGTTGATGGATATCGACCAGCATTCACGTGCGCCTCCTTACATTCCCGTTGTTAGCGTTGTAGGTGTGTCTGTGTGTGCATGCTAATCCCCGGCACTGGGTACGTGCGTGTGCGGCTACCGACGACCTTGGATCTCCAACCCTACTCTACGCCGGACAATCAAAGGAACGATGCACCACACCTGAGTGCTACGAGTATTAAGAATAATGGCGTTGACCAATCAAGGGATGGTCCAATCACAGGGTGAGAGTTTAATGGCACGCATAAACGTGGTGTTTGGACTAGCGACCAGCGAACGGGGGAGGGGGTGCGACACATGCTCCGGGCTGAACGTGTCATGTTCGGCGAAGAGTAGGGTTGGAGATCCAAGGTCGTCTGTAGCCGCACACGCACGCAACCAGTGCCGGGGATTAGCATGCACACACAGACACACCTACAACGCTAACAATGGGAATGTAAGGAGGCGCACGTGAACGCTGGTCGATATCCATCAACGATCGTCCCAGGTCTGTAGACCAGACCACGAAGCGAAGAGAAGAAGAATTTCATGGGTAGATAAGCGCGTTACATCTCAGTTGCCGTCCATTTGAGTTGGACCACGCTAGTCTCACCCAAGTCTCACAGTTTTCCTACTCACCTCCGAAAGTGTGATATTCTGTGCGTAACTGTGTTCAGTCTCTGTGCTATACCGAATTCTATTGGCTGGTAGCCTGTGCCCAAGCAGAGCTACGTGGATGCAAGTGTGATGATTATCGGATGAAAGCCTTTGCATTAAGGAGGAAAGGTTCTGCACTAAGAATGATAGCTTCTACACTGAGGATGTAAGCGATTACGTTACGAATGTTAGCAAGTTAGGAATGGTATCGTTGAAATTGTACTTGCAAATTGCCAGAAGTATGTAAGGCTTACAGACGTAGATGAGAAGTTGCTGGGCGCCAAATTGGTTTCGGTAGATACAAGCGTTGCAGAATGTCTGACACAGGCCCCTTCAGCAACTCCACTGCATGCCTACTGAGCAACGCCGAATGCAACACCAATAAGTTTTGTCATGCTACACTGCCAATAATCCAATTCGCCCAAATGTTTCTGAGCACTTCACTCCCATCCCAGTTGCAGTAATTTCCCACAACTCCACTTCTCCCATCAGACTTCGGCGAACCCCAGGAAACAAACAAACAGTAGTTGAAGCTGGTCCGTTTTTGCACCAAAACGCACTCAAAAATTGGACGCTGCTGTTTCTATAACCACCCCCATAACTCCTGTGAAAGGCATCGCTGCACGGATGCACAGCAAATAGCTGTGTATCCCAACTACGTTCCATACTCCCAAGAAAGATACGCAGAAACAGTTGGAATCACTACATATAATAATTACCGAATTTCTAAAGCAACATCGTGTTCTTTTTTTGGGGAAACATGTGGATGACCTGAACAAATTGAATGCCATAAGTAAAGCCCAGTATTCAGACTAAACACTCCAAGTTGATGAGAAACACCAGCCACCAGAATTCCAAGCAGTATGTCGAGGCCAGGTTTCTTCGGATTTTGCTGAACTCTGTCGATGAGGTGGAGCAGTGTTACTTGACTACTAGTTTCCAGAACAAACGCAGTCTGGTCCGCGTCTTTCCAGCTGTTCCCTAGGGCGAGCACTAGCGGGCGAGGCAGAGCTTAGAAGAGTTACGGCTAAATACCGCAGCCAGAACCGTTTTTGTCCTCGACGTCCCGCAATCTTACTAGCACGATGAATGCGAAGCAAATGCACACAACCAGGAGCATTGACGCTATATTCATGAGACCCTGCTATTGACTGACGTTGTTGCCACCTCTGTCTCGAGGCTGCCGTGATGCAAAAGCCATAAAGGGTGCTGCTTAAGTATAATAACGGTTGTGTTAAAATATAGGCAGATGGTGCTTATGCTACTGGAACGCTGATATCCATTATGGAACGGACTGCCAACCGAGCTCCAGCTCAGAGCGGCGCGCAAAACTGTCGTCCAACTTAAAGCACCACCACAACAGGCAAACCAACTAGTGACCTTATTCGATATTCATATTGGAAGCAGGTATGAAGGAAGTGAGGATCGTTCTGTGCAGTCCTGCAGCCACTTCCAATGCAGTGTGCAAAGTGAGGTGTCAGAAGGGCTAGTCACAATGTCACTGAACCCAACTCTAAGTGACTGGCAGATAATACCAGAAACAATCGACTAGCGGCTGACCACACAACGGTCGGCACAACCTCTTATCTTAGCTACAAGTGTCTCCAATCCTTACTGAGAAAGGAAACACTTTCTTGCATGTACACGAATGCCCAAGTCCTCCTCAGCGATTCGCTGAGCTTCAGTTGCGCCAGGCAACAAACACTTGGGATCTCATCTCCATAACTGTGACTTGGTTGCACTCATGGATTACGGATGCCAAGCTCGTGATACTGGAAATGTCCTTGTTCCAGTACAATCGTCCCAGCAGTGGAGGTGGTGCTATCCTATACCATCGTAACGCCTTAAAATGTGAACCACTGGACGATCCGGAGACGCGAGTCACCGATTCGCTATTGTGTTATTTGTGTCTCGGACACCACGACAACTGCGTCGTGGCAGTCGTATATCACTTCCCATCGTCCACTCAACAGATGGATTCCCACTTAGTATCATCACCGCCGAAATACTTACTCCCAAATTACAGCCACGTTCTCATTTCCGGCGATTTCAATGTGCACGACTAGGGAAGCTCGGCATTCCCCCAGCGAAACATACAAGGCCAAACTGCAAGACGGTATTGCAATATCCCGCCCTACAATCATAGCATTTCACCTACCAGGCACAGAGCTGATAACAAACCATCGGTACTTGACCTCATAGTTAAAATGAGGAACTCATGATCGGCAGACCATTTATAGACACCCCACTAGGGTTAAGCGGTCGTGTCACCATACTTTATGACTATAGGTGTTACGCTGAATATCCTGAGGAACACGCAGAACTAACTTACTATCACATAAATCTTGAACAACCTAGTTGTGATGACCGATCGAGAATTCTTGAGAGGTGGCTCATCTGACAGCGCCTGGGCACTTCAGTAATCTAATCGTAACTGCTTCCGCAATGAAAAGGGTTCGCTCCAGCAATCCCTCGTCCTTCATCAGACGTAGAACCAGTAACCGCATGTCTATAAGAAATGCAGCTTGGCACATTTACAGAGCTCTTCCTAGTCCCGAAACCTGGAGCGATCACGTGACCCAGCGCAACAACGGTAACATGTTTGTCAATGAGAACAAATTGATTCATCAACGACATTTGGCCTGTAAATTTCTCAACAACAGAAAGCTCATATGCAAGTACGTTAACACCATCCAGAAAGTGAAAGTCGGTATCCCTCCACTTAACACGCGTGTCCAAGTGGCACAGAGTGCCGAAGAGGCAGCAAACGCAATACGAATGCAGTATGCCCCAACCTTCCAAATAGACGTCCGCCAGTGTTACATACCCACAGCCCTAGCACCAACCTCAACACTCACTAACATCGATTTTATTACCACAGCTGTGTTGAAGAAACTGTTCTCACTACGCACCTACAGCTCTCCCGGAATCGATTATATTCACCCAAGTGCCATGAACGTAGCAGAATCAATGCTGCCAGGGCCATTATCCCATTTCTTCCAAACGTGACTGGATAAATAAATTGTGCATACCATGTGGAAACATGGCGTAATCAAACCAATTTTCAAAAGCGACAATCGCTCGGAACCCGCCAACTATCGCTCAATGCTCCTCCTCCCTGTGCTCTCAAAGGTGATGGGGGCAATCATGGCTTAGGCTTTATTAAATTATGTAGAACGTCACAGCATCATAGCACCCGAGCAACACGGTTTCCGCCAGCACCGTTTATACAATACCAACCTACTGATTGAACTTAGTAGTCGGACGGAAGCGGCCGATGAAGTTAGAGGGACGGACTTTATTTACTTCGACTTTCCCAAAGCCTCATCATTATCATCATCATCAGCAGCAGTACATCAGCCATATGAACGGATGGTTTGCTGCCATACAACCATAACGAGCTATGAAGTAAAGCATAAGAAGAGGGAGGAAAGGAGGACTTACCTGAAAACCTTAATGCCCTAAGCAAACATTCTGGGTCAAGACGCCTACACCTTGTGTTAACAACATACCGTCACAAACAGCTGACTATCGTGCAAAGATAAGGCGGCATCGGCGAGACAGCTTCCTTGCGGCTTTCACTGCTCCGCGTCATAATCAGCCATTATCCCGCAGATAATTCAGCACCAAACATACTTTAAACAGGCAGTCCGATTAGAAGACGTTAGCAGACGCGCCACTGGTGTCGGTTGCGAGCCATGTCCTGTAAAGTCTCGAGCCAAGCACAAGGTGAGTCACGTGGACTCCAACCCGGAAGGCGAGACGGACCAACGGCACCCAGTTTGGTCGTCAGTGACTTCATTTCCCGCTGCCAAGTCAACTTCTGTCCACCTCGAGCCTTGCGCCACCCTACCCCTGGCAGACTGAACAAGGCCCTCCGTGGTAAGCGATGACCAGGCATGCGTAGCACGTGCCCGATCCAACGCAACTTATTCAGTGCTATCTGTTGTTCTAGGGTACTAGTATGATTATCACTACCTAGTACTCGCCTACGCACATCATCGTTGCGGACATGCTGGTGCCATCCGACTCCAGCAATGCTTCGCAAACAACGATGATCAAAAACTTGTAGGCGCCTCAGATCTTCAGACCGAAGGGGCCAAGTCTCACTACCATAGAGCAGAACCGCCCTCACTGTGGCCTTGTATACACGGCCTTTCAGACGAAGGGAAACTCCCTTCTGTCGCCAAAGATGCCGCAGGTTCAAGTAGGCAGCTCTGGCCTTTGCAATGCGTGAGCTCACGTCAATTTCTATGCGCCCATCGTTGCTGCTGCAGCTGCCAAGATAAGTGAAATGATCAACCACCTCGAGTTCCTCGTTAGCAAGCGTCAAGGGGTCATCAAGTGGCTGATGGTCCTGCAGCAACACTTTGCACTTTGGAGGTGCGAAGTGCATACCAAATAGTGGGAAAGCTCTAAACAGGCTATTCAGGGCTGATTGTGCCGCCGCAAAATCGTCGAAAAGCAAGACGATATCGTCCGCATAATCTAGGTCAACTAACCTTTCACCAGGCAGCACTTCAACGCCTACATCGTGAGATTCCGCAAGGGAACACTCCATGATAGAATCCAGGACGAAATTGATCAAAAACGGGGAAATCGGACAACCCTGACGAATGCCACTTGTAGTCGAAAAGCCATCCGATAGGACACCATAGACCCTGACGCGGCCTGTAGTGTTCGAGTATAGAGCACGAAGGATGTTCACATATTTCGTGGGAACACCTTTTCGCGCAAGTAATTCGAACAGAATCGCTCGATCAACTGTATCGAACGCACTCTTGAAATCGAGGAACACAGCTATTGTCGGTCTGCGGTATGCATGGCGCTGCTCTAGCACCTGCTGCAAAGTTAATATATAGTCTATACAGCCACGTCCTGGGCGGAAACCGGCCTGCTATTCCCTAATCCGAGATTCCCATTCCGCAGTGAGGCGACGAACGATAATCGAGGCCAATCGTTTGGTTACAACTGGCATTAGGCTAATATCCCTGTGGTTAGAACTGTCTGTGCGACTGTCCTTCTTGTATATTGCCAATATAATCGATTCGCTCCAATTAGCCGGGACACTCTCTTCATTCCAAATATTTCGAATAGGGAGGTCAGTGCTTTACATAGGACCACACCTCCATCCTTAAATAGTGCAGGTGGGAGGGAATCCGGGCCAGCCGCACGAAAACGATTAAGGGCTGTGATCGCGTTTCGGACTTCGGCCTCCGACGGAGGCTCTAAACTAACCGTCCATGGCTTTTCCTGCATCACCTGGGTAGGAAGAGGTCAGGGAGCAGGGGGCCAGCTGAACTGATCTGGAAAGTGTTCCGCCCAACGAGCCATACGGGGCTCCTTATTGTGTATCAGCGCACCCTCGCTGTCTCTGATTGTCTCACTGACGCCTGGTTTTCTGGGGCCAGTGGCGCCGATTAGCTGGAAGAGCTTGCAGTAATTGCCTACTGCT
>CALYDF020007936.1:0-12078 GCA_944474145.2 Dicrocoelium dendriticum | reverse complement strand
GCAGCTGCTTTGTTGCGGCCGCCAACATACGTCGTGCATCTGCACGGGCGCCTCGCATCCGCCAAGCTAGCACTTACCTCCTGACTTGAAAGTTTACCAATGCCGTAGCCGGAAAATTCAATAAACTATCTCAGCATCGCGAATCTGCGGTTCAGTTGTCCTTCATGACTGTCGATTCAGTCGTTATCTCTGTCTGACTTCGATAAACCGTGCCCCGTTATTTATATTCCGCACACTCTTTTAAGGTCAGAATAATGGCAATCGCTCAGAGCTATTTCTATTCATCCGGTATCGAAGCGACATTGGAATCCTGTTTAGCCGCTGGTTTCTATTTCAAACAGCAGGCACGGGGCACGGTGCTAAACTCTAGTCCTTTGACAATTCTCGGAAAAATACTTGTTCTCGCATACACCTCGACTGAGTTACTCCTGATTGGTGCATACTCCAACTAGTCTGATGTCTTGACCATTTAACTTCCGACCACAGCAGCAATGCGAACCTGCGTCCAGTGAATCTTCAACCAACACTGTCTCCCTGATGTCACTGTGTGCACCAACAAGCCTCAGTTCAAGTCGTCTCAATTTGAAGAGTCCTGACGCAATCACAGCATCGATTGCTTCCGATCCTCGTCTTAACATCCCCAGCCCAACGGCCAAGCAGAACATATCACCATATTTAAGGTAGAGCTATTCAAAGCTTGTGGGAAGTAAAGGAAGAAAAATTAGCCAGGATTTACTATTCACACACAGATCCATAACATATCCGACAGCTCCAGGAGGACAATCTTCTGCCGAAGCAATAATGGACCGAAAGCTGCATACCACAAACTAATCGCTCGTTGCAACCAAATATTCACCAATAAAAATCTAATTCCTCACAACTCACAAATTCTCGCGGTTGGAGCACGTGTCATCGCTCGTGGGTTCCTGGCTAGTACGCTGCACTGGATCGAAGCCACATTACTGGGTCATGGTGTCATTATTATACATGCTGCCGCTAGTGGATACGACTTATGGGTTCACCAACAAAACGAACTTCCACCAAGACGCAGACCGCTACAAAACATTCCTAGTCGGCTGCGCAAATACCGCTGCACATATTACTGGCTTCTTTTGAATCCGCTGTGCAACAACTGGTGCAAGTCTTTTGTTCTCCCGACGTCCAAAATACACAGGTCTTGACTGCTAGCCGGAACCCATCCGTCATAGTACGGAAAGACTGCAGATCAAACGGTAACGTAAACGACAAATTCAAAATTGTAGAACCTACCCACCGCATTACGTGTTAAAACCACATAAGTCACTGAGATTCGCGTTTAGACCAGCGCACATGTTCCATCAGACCCTACTCTCATACAAATATACTATTTTCTCACAAACTCAACAGTCGTTAAAATCTCCTTTTTACTGCCAGTTTTTTACCCAAGTGCATTCAGTATTCCGGCTAACCTACGCATGCATCAAGATTCACTTTCCGACATGTTCCGCTTACTGACTTTGACACATTTTATCAGGACTGGCTTGCTAAATCTAGTTTGTCCCGTACAAGCGGAAAGTTCGGCGGCATTATTTCAGGAAGTGGTGGGATTTGCCAGGCATGCGTGCTCCGTATAAATAGCCACACACGTCCGTTGGACAACAGTATGACTTGGCGGATGTGACTCGCCGCTAAACAATTGCATTGCCCCATGCTTTGTTTCAGCAAAGAATTGCGATAAGTTAGATGGAGTTTGACTCTGAAATTGAACTGGGCCCTAGTATTGCAGGCAGCCGAGAAACAGCCGCATCTATCTTGCAACCGCTCACCGGCTACCAGTGCAAGCGATCTTCTGAATTCGCCCCGCTGCATTGCGGGTAGGCTATTGAGCAAAGTCTCGAGGCAATGACTCCCAATGCAACCCTCTATCACGGCCTGGGTAACCGGGTAGTAACATGACCGCTGAGAAAAGCCATGAATTTACCGTCCTGTCACTTCTCCGCTACTGCTGCTTTTGTCGTTCGTCAACTTCCGTCACACGTCAACACCACATTTGTTATTAATCCTACCTCCGTTGATTCTGCCGCCCATCCCGGTTTTGCTGACACCCGGAACGCACAATAGACAGCCACGTTTTTACCTGGATTGATGTTCCGATTGGCCTGCTTCAACGTAATGACGCTTGTGAAGAATGGTTAACAGGCGGGCATGGCGTATATGCTGGAGTCTCTTGCCATTAACACTTGCTGCATTTCCGAAATCCGGTTGTATGATTACAGCAGTGTACTCAGGTTGACGTCCCTTCTGATTGCGAAACCATATACCACTGACGCAGAAGCAGCTTTAGCAGGTTTGACTGACGTTGTGGTAGAAGTAAGTATGATAGCCCAAACTGCGTTGCTAGACTGGTTATCAGAAAACAGTCAGCATTGCGCAGTTCGGCATGAGGAATCATCTGGTATTAACAGACGGCAGCACGAAACACGCAATCTGTTTGTCGTTTCTGCCTTACCAAATGAATGCAGCAGCGACTCTGTTATGGACGACTTTTACCCCGAACTTCACCACCTTCTGACTAAAGTGGACAAGTAATATGTTGTTATGTTTGCTGGAGGTCTTAATGCACATGCCCATCACGTGCTACCATACGAAAGCTAACTGGATCAGCACACGTTTAACAATAGACACACAGGTAATAGAAATCGGCTCCCCACATAGTATGAGCACATCAACCCGTTTCTCTCCAGCACCAATTTCAGGCATAACAAGGGAAATTCCGCAACCTTGCGCTCACCGTCGTCAACAAAGTTGTGGTCCCAGATCAACCACATGTCCGTTGGCGAGGTAGTATATAAGACTGCAGGCCACTCTGGTCAACCTACCTCGACTCAGATCACGCGCTTGTTTGTGCAAACATCTGCGTGCGCTTCGATGGGCCAAAGAAAATCGGCACCGTATGATTGACACAAACATTTTTTGACCTCTCTTTCTAACTGAGCCCTCAAGCTACACAATCGGATGATATCGCCGTAGTCCACCTCTGATGTTGAGTAACATTGGCTTGTTTGCACGAAGCGATGTTTTCCTCTGGTCAATCGCTTTGTGATTTCACGTATTATCTTTTGAAAAGTTGGTTATCCGCTCGCCAACTGGAACTGTTTGGCAGCGGTCGGATCGTGCCACCAATGTCAACTCACTATTATATGCGCCAGACTCACAATTGGCAACTCAAACAAAGCTTACGTATTGACCGCGGGACTAGCTGGTCTCAGCGCGCTTCGGAGATACAGACTAGGGCTCTCTCCGGCAACCACCGCAAGCTTTTGCAGCTCTTTCGGTTCTCCCACCTCACGGGCCCTAATGTCAGCGAGACTGTCTGTGAAGCGGAAGGCTTAAAATTCACTGACCGACGAAGATGCGTAGAGTGTTGGGCCGAACAATTTCACTCCTATTTAAAACTTTATGCATTGTTCTTTAGTACACCAATTCCACTCACTTGCATGCCCCGGACCATTCCATTGGCGCCACTTAACGAACCGGAGGTTTCTATCGAGATTCGACAACACAGGAGATTCAAACCTCCCGGATCAAATAAACTTCTTCCTGAGAAATACAAATTTGGCTGCCCAACACTTGTTGAACAGATTTAAAAAAACCTCTAAAGATAATCCAAAGGCATTATTAGCGAATATATGTCTTCGATAAGTTTTCATCAGGGTAGTACAAGTACATATCCTTTACATCGATTAGACTGACTACTAAGTCTTTTAAACGGGGTACAATCAGTTTACAAGAGGTTAATTATCGTCAATAATCAGGTCAACATCGGAGTCTTCACACGATCCAACTGAGTAAAAATCACTATTCGATCGGGGCAGGGCAGTTATAAGGCTTGAACAAATCGCTTCTGAGTGCACAGTTTGGCGCGGACAACCGGATTGCTATAGCTTTAGCGGCTTCTAGTACCACCTGCGCATAAACTTCGATCGATTATCTGAGGCCTTGTAGATAATTTGGTATGCTTCGGCTGGCCTAGGTTTGTGGTCTGTGTCGGCAAGTTGGGAAGCTATAGCAACCCGGTTGTACGAACCAAAGTTCGGCACTCAAAAGCGGTTGGTTCATGCCTTACAACTGTCCTGCCCCGATCGAGTAGTGATTTTTACTCATTTGGATCGTGTGAAGACTCCGACATTGACCTGATTATTGGCGATAGTTGACCTCCTGTTAATTGATTTTGCGCCATTCTAACGACTAAGAAGTCTGTCTAATTATGACAAATGATGTATACTTGTACTATCCTGATGATGAACTATAGAAAACATATCTTCGTTAACACTGAGTTGTTGAGCAGCTGACATTCCTTTTATCTAAGTTATAAAAAAGGAGAAATTTCCAGCCTCCTGGTATCTGTCCGTAATGGTTCCTATTCTCACAAAAGTTTCTCGCACATTTTATAATAATCAAAAGTGGAGCAGTCTCATGTGTATTGCTTCCAAACTGCTGTCATTCATCCTGCTTCACAGGCTAGCCTTGATCCGCGATTGGTTTTACCAAGAAAACAAGCTGGCTTTCGCCCCGGTAGATGATAAGTGAACCAGATGTTCACGCTACACCAACTCCTTCAACACTGTCACCCCTTACCACCTGCCACCCATTTTCGTTTTCCTGAACATTCGAGCTGTATTTTAATAGGTCGATGGGCCTGCCGTATAGCGCTAATTACCACTCGTCGGAGTCTCCAAAAAGTACACTTATATCATCCGGGCGTCTTAGTACCAAGTGTCAGCTGGAGTGGGGCCTATGGCAGGCGTTCCAAATCCTTCGCTGTCTCTAGTGGCGCGCGACAGGGGTGCACTTTGTCTCCACTCCTCTTCAACTCTGCATTTGTGGACGCCTGATAATAACACTGAAAGGTTCCCAAAATGTTATTGCTAAGCTTCTTCCTCGCAATCACGTAACCGACTAAATTTCGCTGTTTACCTCACTCTACTCGGTGACGATTCACAAAGTGTACAGATCAGTTTAAACTGTCTGGCATGTGAAGCGTCTAAGAATGTTATGCGCTTTTCATCCTTGAAGTGTATTGTTTCTCCAAGACTGGAAGTCGTCTACCAATTACTTACCATTGAAGGATCACAGCTAGATATTGTGGACAACTTTGTCTACCTAAGAAGCAGTATTTCTACGGATAACACAATTGGGAACGTGGTACCTGTTCGCATCGCCAGAGCCCGGCCGGGAGTTACCAATCTGAGTCATTTCTAGTGTTGTCAGGATATATTCCTATACTTGATGGTGAGGGTCTACGAGGCGTGCGTCCGCGCGTTCCTGTTGTAGAAAAGTGAGACCTGTCCGATTCGCGTGGATGATACGCGTAGGTGGATATCCCGTGCTTGATGGAGACACCGGGTTCACCACAATGAAGTCCGATGTAGTCTCTTGGGAAATATGAACCCTCGGCTTGATCGCCTTGTCACAGTGCTCCAATTGAGGTGGATTGGTCAAGTTCCACGTATGCCATGCGGGCACTTGCTACGCCGAGTCTAACGCGCTCATACTTAAATGAACTAGAGAACGCTTGGAGGTTAGCCTACCACTTCTGGCTTACCATGAAAACAAGAACGATATTGGAAGCAGAATACGTGTTTCGGTTGCAATATGTGCAAACATTTCAGACGGTCTTACCTAGAGTCGAGCCACCAGCGTTTGTTGACTTACCGCCAGCTCTGACCTACAGTTCTTTTATTGTTGAAGATGTATTGCAAAAGATGGGAAAAACGTGGGCTTCGTGGGTTACTATACGATTCGCAAAGGAGCCTTAGCAACGGCAACAAGGCGACTGGCAGAAAGGTTGGTTCAATACTTTCAGCGCAGCTTAGCAATGAACCAAGTTTCTGTCATGTGGAAGCTCGGATTAATAACTCCGGCTCACAAAGCAGGACGCAGGAATGAACCGCCAAACTACCGTCTAATATCACTTCATCCTGCATAACGCAATGAATGAAATCCATCGTAGAAGTTGCGTCGATGTATTATCTAGAGAAACCTAATGACTCACATTGTTTTAGAGCTACGATTGTTTTTTGTATTCATCAGTGACCTTTGCACAGTCAATGGCTACAACTTTTCAAATGCTTGCTGACGGCATCAGCAAATGGCACAGGATGCAGACGCATGCCGATCAGAATTTAATTCATGCGACCAACCCGGATTCTGCCATATTGTGACCCTCCAAACGACTCCCGATTACCTAATCCTGCAGGGTTGGAAGGCAAGCACTGCAGCTGTCATCCTTCGAAGGCAAAACTGGCATGCTTGTTCAGGATAACTTGCGTTGTTTCAAATAATCCGCAGATGCATAGGGAAGTGGTATCTAACACGTCAGTTTGCATCGATGGGCTTTCGGATGGATAGATGTCTTTATTTTTCGATTGGTGCTGCGTGCGTTCGTTCTCCCCCGTGTCCAATACGCAGTTCGGGTCCAGTAGCCATGGCTGAATCCCGACCTCACCGCAATAGACCAATCTCAATGCCGGGCTTCAAAATCTGTCACTGAAATGCGGAATCTACTATCCAATCAGAGGTAGAATCTTTTGGGAATATTCAACGTTAAGTAACTCCGACTATGAGTCGAGTGGACCAAAGCATATTTGAGGTTAACCAATCCAACTCATGTGTGACTCTCTTTAGAATAACCCAGCGGTACTACACATTTAAGAGATCACTGCTTTAATCTGGTAGAGCAGTGCATCCTTCTGGAGCGCCGTAGAATTTTCTTTTCTAGTTGCGTGTATCGACCATTAAACACTAGCCATGAGCAAAAGTCGACTGGATGACGCACTCCGCCACTCATAATAGATTAGTTAGAATCAGCCCTCCACCTTAGTCTTAGCAAACACTTTAAAATTGTTTGCTATATCATCTTGAGTCTGTTACAATAAGGGGACTGCAGTTCAGTTGCATTAAACACGATGAATCCATTACTTACCCTGCTAAATTAGTAATTGTGGTTTCCTGGTAATCCATTTTGATAAATCACCAAAACACTCGATGAGCAGTACATTCCGAACCCATATAAAGTAACTGTACATTGCACTTAGCGGACTTACTCCATCGCGCCAGCGTTACGTGGGTAGATTTTCAGATAGATGAGCGCGATTTCTATTCAGATTCATGGCAGCTTCCTTTGCGGTTATATAAAGTTGCAATTTTGCTTGTGTGTTAGATGTCCGAAAGCTGTTTTAAATGCTGGCGTTTCAGGAATACCATTTCGAATAGCTGATGTATTTTTAAACTTAGGAGTTGTAGTTCGGTCCTTGAAAAACAACTATCCATTTTCGCAGACACCCGGTTGAAAAGAATGTTGCCTAAGCCTATTCTTATAAGTCTGCGGTGATCCGTCTTTTAGCTGACATTGAGAATAACGAACAACCAATATATGTACATTAAAAGTAAAATGCGGTGATTATTTCCGAGGGTTAGCACGATGGCTTAAATTATCCTGTAGTGGCGCAACGACTGAAAGGTAGCTATAATGGTCGAGAAAGCTGACCGAATCAACATCAAACGCACACATTTGCGCATTAATTATCAAAATATGGTGTGGTAAACGGTCAAAAATCTTCGTCACCTGAGACGCTAAAAAATATTTGTCTCCCAAATATGTAAACCTGTAGTCTACTCCAAGACGAACTTGATCGATGAAACGTTATTAACCTATATGCGACGTTCTTACTTTTCAATGAGATATACCTGAACTCGAAAATACCAAAGAGAGTCTTCACAGTAGAGTTAGCAACTTATGCATCTACTACATGAATTCGGTGGTACGCGTGAAGCAAGAGGATTTTTCGGAAATGTTCCTTACATGCCAGACTTGCATAAGGTCTGCCATGTGTTTGAACGGGTGACGATTTTGACGTTTTTCAGTATTCAAATAACGATAGTCGCCACAACGATGTCAATGTCAATGGTCTTCTTCCGAGACATGGTGTGAGGTGATACCCTATGGACGATTAGGTGGTCAGATGATGACGCGCTGAAGCATGTTGTCGAATTCGGCTTGCGCAAATAGGGCGAGTCGTCTCGGTCAGGTACACGTTCGGAGGCCACGCGTGAATATGTGTGGAGTGACCTGGTTGGATATCTGCATCCTGTCAATACAGCCGCGGTTAAGCGAACAGCGGACTTTCATAGTCTGAACGGAATTGATTATCGAGGCTTTTGAAGTAACATCTTCTTAAAATCCTTCGATGCTCAGTATAGCCAAGCAAACGGAAAGTGGGCAGGAATTCGATGCTAATACTAACGCAGCGTACAGACAGAAGCGTGGAAATCCTGATCCAGAATACATTTCTGACATCCAGCAAATGTCCCCACCGACGGACCTAACTTTATTACGACCTTTCCTCAAATTGGTAAGTCATCGCAATACGTTCTTACCTGATATGCATCATATCCGAGACCAAATCAACCATCTTTTACAAAAGGATATGCTGTGGAATTGCTCTCAAGAATGCCAGTCCACCTTGACGAAGTTAAATCACTGCTCAGTTCTGACTTGCTGCGCACACATCACAACCCCGCCTTGGATAAAGTTGTCGTTTCAGACGCTTCCAATTACGCAATCGGAGCTGTCATCTCTTATGTTCTCACAGATGGTTCCGAAAAAGCAATCAGTCAAGTGGCCAGATCACTAACGGTTACGCGACGCAATTATTGTCGGGTCGAAAAAGGAGCTTTAGCCATTGTCTTCGTTATTGTCGCTGATCGAGCTCCAGATTCGACAGGCGAGAACTTGGAAGATATCAGAGCAATTCCAGGCGCGAGAAGGTAACAAGTAGGTTATGATTATTTATCGATTGAGTTCGCGAGGTTGAAGTTCAGTCACACTTCCTTGTTTGCTATGAATGAACCGTTAGCGTTTGTTTACTGCGGCCGAGAGCTTAAGTAAATCTTGATGCAGATAGCCCATATAGCAATCGTTCAATGATGTTATACCACGAAACTCTTTCGCAAATAAACCTCCACCTTTGCAAATTGTTACTTTCTTTCTCTGCTTGGCTTGGAATGGAACTTGCGGCACGCCAATAATGAAGAATACGTTTTTACGAATTTGCCTGCTGGGCGATTCTAAGAATGTGATTGTCGATTGCCATTCACTTTATGAAACGTCAGAATAGATGCGCAGATCATGGGGAGCTTGATGTAGCTCATTTGCAGAAACCAAATTTTGCTACAACACCTGCGTTTTCCGCAGACTTTCCCAAAGTACTACGAGATGATATTTCACATATAACAATAATCTATATTTTTCTGCCTAGCGTAATTACGCAGTTTCCATTTCGCATATTTACCACATTGGTAATGAGCTTGTCATATATTCTTGCGGCGCTGGTCCGAATCCGCCTGGGGTGGGCGTGTATGGTAGGTTGGTATCGAACTAGCCTTAGGCTCCTACCAGGCTAGGCTCGACTAGTTGTATGAACAACCAAATTGGAATTCGCATTTTGAGGGCATATATTCTGATCATTTCATGAAAAATATTAACAAGAATCAGTCATTGAATATTGTGTATACGATCAGCACATTTGCTGCAGCTTGAAAACATTTCGGTTGGGAATTCTGTTGTAATCTGCCCGATCTTCTTGGAGGCGGCTTTTGCTCAGGACGCTAGTAAAATTCCAAAGCTGAATTGTTGTTAGTAGTTTCACTGCACGCAGAGTCCACTGACTACTGATCGAAAAACTTTGGCCGTACCAGAGCAACACGCCTTTTATGCACAGAGAGGATCTTGAAATCTATCATTTTACCATACGAATTTCCAAATGGTTAACAAGGATTCCAATAGGAGGACGTAGATCATTGTCTTTGAAATAAGGCACTTCAGGGTTTTCCAAACCAAGCTTCTTGACGTCCATGGTCATGGTTTACAAAGTTTAACTGGTGTATCTCCATTGGTGGAATGTACATAGTGACTTTATTGAAGAAGGAAGTTATCAACCCAGCAACCGAGTTCATCGAAATAAATAGGAGCACAAGTGGTAACAGTACGTGTTAAAGTTGCAACATATTTTCAGCTCTGCCATTACAGTATTGATATCGTAGAACAGTACAAAGTTGACGGTATCTAAGAATCTGCAACCAATTGGTAACAATTGAAGCAGAACAGTATGAGTCACTGGCACTTACAACTGACGATGGGACTACATACCTACTAAATACTTTTCTCAAGGCACCGACAGTATAATCGGCACTTAATAAATTAGTCAGGAAGAATTTGCCCAATTTGAATAAGTATCCACTGCCAAAAGTCCATGGTACTTCTGTATAAATCGTCCACGGTATTCCATATGTATCTTTGCCAAAGCTCGTATGTCATCGGCCATAGCGTCCACTTGAGCTGCTGCTGTAGAGTTATGTGCCTACAGTTTGGGCGATTAAAATCAGTTCGTTGAATATCTGCATTTAATTCCAGCCACCAGCACAAGCAGCGAACTAAAGACTGTAGCATTTCAACCCCAAGATGATCGGAATGTTAGTCTGTCAGAACAGTTGATCACAAAGTCGGTGGAATAACGACACAGTCATTCACACACAGTAAACCATCAAATGTAATGCACACCTTATTACGACACACATAAAACTATGGGAAATTCCGTTTGAGAGAAATAGACCATCCTCGTTTGTGAGCAGATATAAATGACCTGTAATAATTTCTTGTCTCTTTGCTAAGGACTGAACGAGATATTAAAAGCGGCTGGGTGAGTAAACAACTCAACACAGCATTGGCTTCAAAAACCGCTGCATTTCGCGATAAGTAGGCGAGGTGAGGAATGAACTTTGCACTTCTGTGCTCAACCACATTGTTGTACGCGCTAAGCGCAACAGTCCAACTTGAACCATAGCTGCTGAAAATGTAGCTATAGAACTGGCAGGGTTGTAAATGCAAATTAGGGCTTCTTGTTCTGTCAAAATAGGAAACCTAGGACCAAACAAATATTTGTAAATTTTAGTGATTGCCCAGCGTACAGCTAAAGCTTCCCGATGCGTCTGTGCATAGTCCTCCTCAGCTTATAGCGCTTCATCGACCAAGATTGTCGCGGCTTAGACTTCGCTTACGCGTATCTCGATGACATTGTAATCGCAAGCTCTTCACGAGAAGAGCATATGCGCCACGTACGAACACTTTTTGATCGTTTATCTCAACGCGGGGTGACGATCAACGCAGAAAAGTGTTCGTTTGGCGTCGATTCAGTCAACTTCCTCGGCCATCGTATCTCCTCTGCAGGTGTCGTGCCACTGCAGGATAAAATTCAAGCCATCATCGACTACCCCAAGCCTCACTTTTTCAAACAGCTCAGGCGTTTTGATGGCCTTGTCTACTTTTACCGACGATTTATACCCAACTGCGCCTCGCTGATGCAACCCCTCACGGACCTTCTCCGAGGGAAACTCAAGAAATTCGAATTTCCTACCTCAACACGCGCTGCTTTTAAGTCGCTGAAAGAGGCTATCGCCAACATAGATTCTGTAGCGCATCCCGACCCGGCCGCCCCAATGTCCCTCAGTACGGACGCCTCGAACGTGGCAGTCGGTGCCGTTTTGCAGCAACGAGTGTCCGACACGTGGCACCCCTAATGTTTTTCTCCTACAACCTTCCGAATCTCGCCACAGCACGTTCGGTAGAGAAGTACTAGCAGTGTATCTAGCGATACGTCACTTTCAACACATCTTAGAAGGCCGCTCCTTTGCCGTTTTCCCCGACCACAAACCCCTGACTTACGTGCTCGGCTCGACTACCGACCGATACTCTCCTAGAGAGTCGAGCCTCCTTGACTATATCGCTCAGTTTACGACCGATATACGGCATGTCTCAGGTGTGCACAACGCCGTCGCCGATGCACTTTCAAGCATTCAAGCTATTTCCGCTGACGCCGGTACTGCTATCGACTTGGCAGTTATGGCCACAGCACAACTCAACGATCCTGAGGTTGATCTACTAAGCAGGTCTCCCTCATTGAATATACGACCCGTTCCGCTGACATCATCAGACGGAACGATACTCTGCGATTTATCTCTGGGCACGACGCGCCCAGTCGT